>SCLF01008901.1:0-21604 GCA_004367975.1 Mesochordaeus erythrocephalus
CACTTTTCGTAATGTAAAACTTTGATCGTGAAGCCAAACTCTATAACATCAAATTTTAAGGGTATTTGAGAGATTTTCTCATAGACCCGTTATGTGGAGTGGGCGACCGATAGCTAAAACTGTCATTTCGTGGAGTATGTCGGATTGGCTCGAAAGTGGGCGTATTCGACGCGTCATGATTTCATTTCTTCTCAGAAGACCGACGCCGAATTCTTAACACGTGACCCAAAAAAGGTACAAATTCGACGCGTCATGACTCCAGCACCAATTCTCATATGACCGACTCCGAATTCTTAACGCGTGACCAGTTATAGGCCACCAAAGTTATAGCCAAAATTTTCAAAAAGTGGTAAAGCTGTATGAGTCTTCTATTTTTTATGATTTAGAAAACATGCCACGATCCCAAAGTATGTTCACTAAAAATTGGACTCGAAACTAAAATACAGGAATATATGTGTCCATTTCGACAATGTGACTTTCGAAGTCCATAGCGTTAAAACGAATGATAGGGGTATATTGTCGATAATTTTATTGGATGCCCAGGGGCCTAATTAATCTAGCACGATTTAGTTCGGTGAGGTGCCGTCGTCCCATGAGTTAAAATTAATGTTTATTAAAGGGTCTTTTTCACATACGTCTTTAGAGGGGGTTAACTGTACGAGGGTTATAATTTGGACATCCTTAAAACAGATTCGGAACCGCAAGAACTAACTATCAGACTGGCTAAGCCTCGTTAAAAGTTTAGGTGCTTCCTGAAGGGGGGAGGACTGGATATGTGTGTCAGTATTGTAACATTTGTATTATAATTTTGACGTTACCAGGTTATGTAACAGAAAAAACTCGAATAAAGAGACAAGTTCAGACGTGCACTTGATGAAACGAATTCCATCAATAGAAAAATTTGGATAGGAAACATTTTGATAGGATATTATGTAAGGAGCAATATACGTCTAGTCCGTCGGGATACACGGCGTAACAAAATCAACCAGTTCGCACTTCAAACAACATCAAAGTTTATATACGAAGCCAAGCTTATTATATTCAATAATATGATCATAAATTACCTGATCGAAGACATAATCGATAAGGCCAGTGGTGTTCTATATTCTTGTTTAAACATTTAACCCACTTGTAAAAAACTGGAGCGCTAAAACAATTCTCTGTACCATAACTATTTTTATTGTCGACCATTAGGATTGACGACTGAACTAATAGTGTTACGTCACGGAAATTTACCGCAATCCTAGCGTGGTCATTCGTGTCGTAGGTTTAAGACCCAAAGGTAACGTGTACGATTTGGACTATTCACGCATTTTTTATGGATACAATTTTCAAGGTCTTACGAAATCTTAATAACCAGCATATTTCTTTCTGGCGGTACAGCATGCTTATGAAATATTAATATAACGGCCTCCGTGCAAGGATCGCTATAGAATTGAGCTTAAAATTGATCGCGTTAAAATAGCTTAGCACACATACTCGCTGACACTCGGGAATTTCAATTTATATCCAGAAATCTGTTTAGCGGACGCCCTCTTAATTACCAATATTGACGACCAGTGTGACACATATGTCCTGAGGTGTCCTACCCCCCCTAAAAGATGCACCTCAGCGGTTAACCAGACTTAACTAGTCTGATAGAGTTTTTTCTTGTGGTTCCGAATCTGGTTTCAGAATGTCCAAAATTATACTCCTTCCTACAGTTAACCCCGCTAAAAGACCTTTTTTAAAAACGTAAATTGCACAATATGTCACTTTTTAAAATTACCTTAACTTGCCAATTAATTGTACGCACTTTTGGAATGTAAAACTTTGACCGTGATGCCAAACCGTATAACATATCAAATTTTAAGGGTATTTCACAGATTTTTTCATAGACCCGTCATGTAGTTAAGTCAAAAATGTGACTTCGTGAAGTATGTCGGATTGGCTCGAAATTGGGCTTATTCGACGCGTCATGACTCTGGCTTCAATTCTTCTCAGAGGACCTACTCCGAATTCTTAACACGTGACCCAGTTATAGGCCAAAAAAGGTACAAACCCGGACAAGGTCCCAATGTATGTTCAGTAAAAATTTGACTCAAAACAGCTGCAAAAAAAACCCACGTGTGGGGGGTCAAAGTCAATTGTGTCTATTTTGGCGATGTGACTTTCAAGGTCCATAGCTTTAAAGGAGGTAATCGCAGTATGTTTTCGATACTTTTATTGGATGCCCAGGGGCTTAATTAATCTACAACGATTTAGTTCTGTCGCCCATGATTTAGCTGCCATGCCCCCATGTGTTAAAATTAACGTTTTTAAAAGGTTTTGAGGTTCTGAAACCAAATTCCGAACCGCAAAAAAAAACTCTATCAGACTAGTTAAGTCTGGTTAACCTCTGGGGTGAATCTTTTAGGGGGTAGGACACCTCTGGACATATGTGTGTGAGTAGGGATATGAGACATTGATATGTTTGAAAATTAGCGTCAAGCTATTCCATTATTAGTTCATCGAAGAAATGATGTAAAAAGAAAATGCGCAGTATACTTGGTCCTTATCTATTTCGCACTTGAAGGATTTTTGTAACAATTTTGAGCGGAACGTTTAATCTAGTTCACAAATGCTCATTTAAACGTTTAAGAAGCGTTTAACTTCCATCTCGCGAGGAGTGCGGGTTACAGGTATTGGTACTTTGGTATATTGTCGTTTAGGCAATAGAGGATTATACCTAAAATAGATTTTGCTCTCGATGCCTATGTCTGATACCACAAACGAAAATTAATATTGATTTCGATGGAGTTAAAATAATTTGCTAAATTCTCAGCTATGAATATCTGATTTATATCTGGGAATTCATCAAACTCCTTTGATCTCATCGAAATAAATATCAATTTTCGTTGGTTGTAGCTGTACCAAAGTACCAATACCTGTAGTCCGCTCTGCTGGCGGGATTAAAGTTAACCGGTTTTAAACGCTTAAATAGAGTCGCCCCATAAATGAGTATTTTCTAACAATATTAAACGTAAAGGTACTTCCGCCCAAAATAGTGGCAAAAATGTTGAAGCATCTTCTTTTAAACGTTAATTATTTCATTTCTTCGTAAACTGATAATTAATAATAGCGTTAGGCGAACTGTCGGACATATCAATGTCTCTTATCGCTACTAGAACTGGTCGCCAACACTGATAATTAAGAGTAGTTAAACCGATTCCCGGATATAAATTGATATGCGAGTCCTGGATCTGTTCTATATACGTGTTTGAAAAGATGAACGCTAAAAATAGTGACCAATTTGGTTTCTATTTATTATTATATAAATGAAGTATATTATGGGTATCGGATTCCAATAATAAGGAATCTGGTCATAAAGCCACTCAATTGATGGTGATGACAGTAAATACAAATTATACTGCAATTCAATAGAATAGATGTACAAACTAAGCAAATCACCTCTTCATCGCCTCTCTGAACCTCCACCTTTAATCCCGAATAGGCTATTTCAACCTGTTCTAGTATGTATAATAAAAACGCGCTTTCACATGCTATCGGTTATTAATGTCACCTTCCATTTAACTATTGTTTATATCTAGCAAGTGTTTCGTTAATTTCATCCCTTGACACATTATTTTGACTAATGGATTAAAGGACGCTCTTTGTCTTCGGTGGTGATCACGTGATTCGGTAGTTCTATTGTCGCAGTGTTTTACTCCAAATAGTGACCGTTTAGTGCATTCAGTTAATGCCGACTAAGACAACGATTATATTTGGGACGCAAATCGATCCATATGTATTAAATCCAATTGTGAATGGCGAGTTCTTACTTCAGTGGTTACTTACGTATATAGTCCAAATACAATATGAACCTCTAGTTAAATGTAATAACGAAGGTGTTTGGTCAGTAGCTTAAATACATTTGATGTTCCCACGTGTCTATGCATACATATGTATGTATGCATTTTTACCAGGAACAGTCCGAAGCTTGGAGTTATCCACGACGGTCGACGAACTAGCGTGTCATCGAAGGTAAACTATTTTCGTGATAGAGTTCGTTGGTCTCTGTGTTTGCTGGTCCGTTGAATTCACCTGGGAATGGCCAGAGATTACCAATGTAATGGTCTACGCCGTGCTAAAACTCGAACAGAAAATTACACCTCCGCTCAATTTTTGAATTCCGGAAAACAAAAATTCCAGACCGTCAGGGTATAATCGAGCGCAGAGCTCGTGTCTATTGCGAGGTAAAATACAAAAATAAGAACTAAAGTTACTATGTCCCGACTGGATATTCGTCTAAACGACTCAAATTTATGACATTGGCTCTTAACCTGATGACCGGCCGTAGTGTTCAAAGTCACCACGCGCGAAGCCTAAAGTTTTCCAGACAATGTTATAGTCTAAGTGGAAACCATGGACTGCGAAACTCGAAGACGTTACGTGAGGCCCTTATGACTAAGTCCTAAACAGTGATCAAATTGACTATAGCCATCATTGAACGATGTTTAAAAGACTAGCACTTATCTATGGATTCTGACACCCATATAAGCTTTCCTAGTGACCGATTGACCGTGCACTTAGTTAAAAGGAATTTAGTAAGCGAGCTAGATAGATATTAGTGAATTAGTGTGTTGATTAATTATGGTGTCTTAAACTACCTATAAATATGACGTCATACTAAGTTTATATACGGGTGTGCGCGTTAATATATATCTTGTGCGCATGTCTACTCTATATTCGCGCGTCATATATAGGCTTAATATCATATATGGACTGGAATTGAGAAGAACCGTCTTAGGATGATATAGATTTGTGATCCCGAATCCGCTAGTAATCAGATGTCTTTACCAAATATGGATGTAATAAAAAACTTTTTGGACCATGGCCTGATTGAACTTCGTTTATTGCTATTCATCTATTGTCTGTTGTAGACATAGTAGATCGGAACACTGCTGTGCCTTTTATAAGCTTTTGTATGCTGAAATCTCGCAGTATACTGCGTATAGCCAATTTCAGTGCAGTTATGTGTCTTGGCTGTCGAGATTATTTTTCGGCCACAGCCGTACGTTTCTGGAGTTGTACGTTCAAGATCTTCTGATCAGCTGCACGCTGCCATGGCTCACCGCGCAGTGAATTTACTGTAATAGAAAACGTTACAATTTAGCAATCACATGGTCATTATTTGATTCCGTGGCATTTATTTTTGCTGACACTAAGTGCTATCGTTTATCGTCTAATAGTTAGCTCGTTCCCCATTGTTAACATCCCCTGAACAGTAAATGATGAAATATTCCCTTTCGTGTGAGGTTATAATATTGTGAAAGTATTCAGCTATAATAAAAGTCTGAATGTGACATTACTCAGTCGTTGGACATATGCCGAAAAATTTTCAGGCGGATTCCGTGGCATTTATTCTTGTTGACACTAGGGGTTGTCGTTTATCGTCTAATAGTTTAGCTTGTTCCCATCAAAAATGTAGTAACATAGTGTGGTTCCGATTTAGCATCGAGTTGTATTCCTCATTTACTCAATACGGATGAATGAGCGAACCATAAAAATCTTCCATGATACGTTTTGGTTTAGACTTTGACTAATTAAATACTTGTTAGGTATTCGTTCATTCACCGAAACGTATCATCCAGATGTTACTCAGTTTAACCCTTGCGGTTCCAGCCATTCCATTGATTATGACGAACCGTATTTAGCATTAAAATAGACTCCTCAAATTAGTCTTTTGAAGTGGATTTCGCGCCGGAAATACAACGAAAAGTTGGTTGTGTAATTGTACGTGTTTCAAATAGTTAACTTACGAAATTACAGTTCTGTTTATACGTTGGTATTTTCTGCATTGCCCTTTGGTACTTCCCTGCCAATTATTTACGACCGGAAACAAAGTCCTGCTTTTATTTTTTATAGCAACTACTTACTGAACAGGCATATGTAGATCCATAGTTTCAGATTCAAATCTACTTGCGCGTTTTAAAGAATACCTGCACAAAGTAGACGCTGGAAATTATTAACCAATATATTTCCGTATTGTTAGGTACACGAACTTTTGAAAATGTCTTAATTGAGTGAAACCTATCAGATAAGCTGAATTTTCGTTTTTAATAACACCATTTCTAGAGACATATTGATGAATCTTGTCTGATATTTAATAATATTCCTGCGGATTATAATGGATTTGTTTCAATATTTGAATCTTTTCTCCAATGACTATTATTGCCTTCATTATTCCTCTTTTTCTTAATGAATAGAAATGAGAACCCATTAAGAGAGTTGTTATATTTAGATTGACTTTTTCATGATGGCTGATGTTGAGGTGAGGGAGTTAGAAGGTAAAGATCATATGGTACACAAGGTAGACGCTGAGCAATCGAACGATTTTCCTGGACGGCCATATTTGTCCGTTCAAGAAGCAATCAAAAGTAAAGATTATGAAGCCATTCAACCTTTCATTAAGGCTTGTGGCTTTAACCCTAATCAACAAACTATGCCACAAAATAAAAGGTACATAATTATATAATATTAATTAATTATATTCCAATTTCAGTATTCTCCATGAGTTGGCCGGATCGCATCTAACTTCATCTCAAATAGTTTCTATTGCCAAAGAATTGTTAGATCTAGGAGCAAATCCAAACCTATGTGATAACAAACAGGAGACTCCACTTCACATCGCTGTCAAGGTAAAATTAACCCTAGTGCGATATGAGTCTTTACTCATGAAATTAGGAACATTGATACGTTCGGCAATCGTTCGTTGCAAACTTTAGCGTGTTAACTCGTACATATCATTCGTTCTTCATTTTTTATATAAATTAATGAACTCAAATACTTTTCCCTGTAAAACATTGATGTGATTTTCGAAGTTAAATATCTATTTCAGTCTTTTTGAGCATAGAAAATATGGATATGGAAATATGGATGCATCTGTGCCTGTGAAATAAGGAATTGTCCCAGCAAATGGGGAACAGGTTGTTTAAAATGCCGGATCTTTTCCAAAGGAACTTTCTCCCGTTTCATTTTTGTGGCATATTTTGGCCAAAAGAATTTTAATTTATAACATTAGCATAATTTTTATAGAGAGAAAGAACATTTCTATCAATATGGGTAGTTTTTTAATTTCTTTTTTAATGATCAAACCGAGCCTCCGCTGATGGAAGCGAATTTACACAACGAGTTAATATGATAAAAAGAAGACAATAAATTATTTGGTAGACACACTTAATAGATAAATGAAAATATTTTCAGCGATGTCAATATGAATTTGCTTCATTACTTATAACACATGGTGCTAATTCTACGACTTCATTTAACATTGATGGTAACTTACCTTGGTATTACGCTGATGAGCTCGAAAACGAAGCTGCGTGTAATAAAATGAAGGATATTCTTCGTGTTGGATTGGAAGCTTTTATTAATCAAGAAGAAGAAAATAATCAGAAGAAACTCACCTCATCTTATCATGACACGAATAATCAACACACATATTTTGATCCAGAATTTCAAACAATCTCTAAACTCGATGACCAAAAAATATTAGGTCCGATGTCTGAAACTGTAAGGTACGATGTATCTCCCTAAGAGTAATTTTTTACGAGAGTACTTTTCAATGCCCTATTGTCCGTATCCCAAGAAAACTAATGGGTTCCTTATATTTTTGTGCTTTTTTTCAATGACTTTCTTAAAAAACCGAAGTACTAAAATTTCTATCTTCTTTAGTTGCCAGGATGACCAACAAAAACGCGACGTTGTGGACGTGATACTTTGCCCTGCACACGCGTTGTTAAAGTTTTGGATTTTATCAAGGATGAACAATTAGAAAGTGAAAACTATTTTTGTAAAATGTTTTATTCTATATGGTGTTTTTCTGGGGAATTAATGCTATTTGTGTAGTGGAGACATGTGGCGTTTTGGTCGAACCATCGACAGTCCTTTTGACGAAGATGCCAAATCCTCTGTGTGGCCAGATGCTCCCGATTTTTCATCATTTAAAGATGATGATTTTTTTGAACCTATTGATCACGGTATCCACGGATCAAGAATAAATGCGATTGGGGCGGAACTGAAAAAGAATCAAAACGGAAATTTGTCACCATTTGACAACTCAATTTCTGAAGACTCAGATTCGAAATGGGAGCCAGCATCTCTTTGGAAAGGCAACGGGAAAAACTATTAAATTAATATAACGTAAATTGAACAATCTTACGCTCTTGAAAAAGACTGCCATAATGCGACATATTGAACACAGAAGTGGCCACAATTTTTGATGCAGACCACCCAGAATTTAGAAATTGTACCTGATTATAAAACAAATTACCAGTGATTCTAGTGATATAATAAATCTCCATAAATTATATCTACATATTCAAATATTTTACTTATAATGAAATTTTTTGACCCAAATATATTGAAATTATGTTCATCCAATTACAATAGCTAAAATATGTACAAGTTTAAATTGGGCTAATGAGCTCCCTATTCCTGGGAGGTTTCAGGGGAGATGAGTTGTGTCAATCGTCATGAGTTCGATTCACCACCCCTTTTTTCTTTTAAATTTAACCAGTGTATACCGCTAGCGAAATTTCCTGTGGATACCGTTTAGGGACAAAATGTCCTCCGCTCTTCTTTTCCATCTCAAGTCAAGACGGAACAATATTTTCCGTTGAAATTTTGCACGAGGGAAGCTATGCTATCAGGATATTTAACGGTATTAAAATTATATTAATATTCCCTACCGATAAAGTATGAAAAATCAGAATATAACGGTTATACACGTGAAATTTCATTTAAATAATATTTTCTCGGTCAAATATGTGACTAGAAATCCAAAAATTTCAGTGTACCGAGCTTAATAACATATATGTACTATTAGTACATTTTTTTGTAATTAATTGTTATCTATTCGTTCACAAACACGCCCATAATATAAGGGTTATAACTCGAAATTTCATTCAAATAATATTTTCTCGATCAAGTAATATGCCTAGAAATCCAAACAACTCAGTGTACCTAGTTAATAACATATATGTATTATCAGTAATTATTTTTTAATTACTTGGAATTATTCGATACCTGTTCGTTATTGTTCTTCGTATATCTGTATCCAATCTTTCTCTTTTAAATCGATATTTGTCCGATGTTGGGTTTTATGGCGAAAATTCTCACAATCATATATTTATAAACTCATCTGGATGGAAGATTTCAGAGAGACAGCTGAAGTACTTCTCGATGAGCCTGAAGAGATTGAAGTTGATATGGAAAATGCAAGTGAACTAATTACAGAGATAGATTTTTAGGTCGAAACAGAAAAGACCTTTCTTAAAAAACCAATGAAATCAGGCCGTGGTTTCCCAATTCTTCCTGATATAATGAAAAAGAATGGAATTGGCACCGAAATATGTAAAATTTCACAAGACGTGACAAATAATCACGGCAAACTGTATGACCTAGTGTAGGAAACTCTTTTTATCATCCTTATTGCTAGAAACGTTCAATACCGTAAACCCGACGAAATTGCTCGGAAAGTTACCGAACAAGACGTATGCTCATTTTTGGTGTTAGATTACTAGTTATGCTAGAAAAGGGTAGGCATTGTCGTTTTAAAACCGGTAATTATATGAACAGTAAAATAGGTAATATAGTCCTTCCTCAATATGATAGATTTTTACAGCTAATAAAATGTATGCATCATAGAATTGCTTTCTCTTGCAGTTCATGCAAACGTAGTATTTGCATAGATGAGCTGTCTGCTTTGTAAAAAAAATAGACACAGCTACACCGTAAATTCAATAAAAAATACTTATCTACAATATAAGAATATGTATACCCAGCGAAAAGTAATAAATAGAAAGCGAGTTCCTACCGTTAAAATTCTTGGAGATGTAATTATTAAACCGTTTAATTTCTGCAAAAAAAAACCCGACACTGCTTAATTGTATATTGAATAAATAATCTTCTGTGGATGATAATGGCAGTTAAATTTTTCAAATCGCTTGGATTTTCACAAAAAACGAGAAAACACTTTTGGTCTACCGAATTAGTTACACTGAACGTTTTTCATCGGGACTAATTTAGTTTCTGCGAAAGAGGAGAGCTTTGTCCCATCATGGTATCAACTGGTTAATGATTGGTTAGAATAAACACTTTATTTAATTAAATCGATATATTATGGCCATGTGATGGTCATATAATTTCCGTGGGGCAAGGATACATATATTTATATGAATAAAAGATCCCAAAGTGACCCCAATCACTACAAAATTGAGTTTGAAATATTAATCATGAAATATATTAAAATTATGTGAAAACTATTTAACAGTCAACTTTGATCGCTGCTTTCTTCGCCAACTGGCACTAAGGTGACTTCGTGTTGAATACCCTATTTTCAGCTCTAGTTGAATGTTTTCACTTTGTTGATTATATGTATAAGGGCTAGTTCGAAAGATTAATTTTCTATGCGGTTACTAACATTTAAGCTGTTTTCGGTCATATTAGGTCATTCTTGACCTTATGGGGTATACTTACAACGATATTATATCTACTTGTGGGTTCATTTTCAAGATCGAGTACTTTATCATAATTTGCTATATATATTTATATCTCATCTTCTTCCGCTCATCTCCCTCTACCTCTGTACCATCCGGGGCGTTTTCCGCCCACGAAAATTTGGGATTTCTTTGGTGCCGAGTTTCCATATAACTATCGAACACTTTACCAGAATTCGTTTATTTTTGTCTCATATTGTTCGCCTTCAGGTCTGCACCAAATCTCGCGGTATTCTGCATACGAATTTCGTTAATATTATATATAACAAGATTTACAAACCCCGACACTCTTACGCCGAAAGAAAAAAAAATACTAAGTCTAGAAGATTTATCCTTTGGCATAAAATACTTTTTTGTATTTCTCAAAAAGTTTACGTGCGAATATTGAGAGTTACGTACCATTATACACATGTGTCCAGAGGTAGCTATCCAGACTAGCGAAGTCTGGTTAACCCCTAGCCTGCATCTTTTAGATGGGGGGGGTGGTAGGACACGTCTCGACACATGTGTTATATACACTTAAATTTTTAGGACAGATCAATATCAACAGGGGAAGTATTTGTCCGTTTTTTTCCGCAATTTGCGGATTTTTCTTTTTTTGCTCGGTGTTTTACTAAGGCACAGCTGTCTTAACTCGTAAAAACTAATTTTTTTAAAGTGTCAATTCCTAAGTACCTGTAGGTACTGAATTTTTAAAGATAGTTTTCCACTATCAACTTCCGGTTTTCTGCTGTCACTTCCGGCGGTACTTCCGGTACAAAAATATTTACAAATTATCCCTCGTCCAATTTAGGTGGGGGTCAGAGGAGTGAGTCAAACATTCAGCCACGTCTAAGGCCTTAAAAACGCTAAAAACTGGGTCACTGGCACGGAACTGCCAGTTGGCTGAGTGACTGTTTAATGGTTTAAAATGTATTTTAAATAATTTAAAAATGATTTTAAAGCTATACTTATATATATAGTTAAACAACTATTTTAAATAATTTGAAGATAATTTGAAAGCTATTAAAATTTATTTCAAATCATTTAAATTTATTTCAAATTATTTAAAATGCCTGTTCCAACAAAACATCAAGTCGAACACCCCTGTCAAAATCTTGATATTTGATAACGGTGGTTCGAACCCTCATAGCTCAATTAATTTTATCTTACCCACTCCTATTTTTTTTTAACTAAATCAAAGATGAATTCATGTCTGACCAATCAGTTCTCGATAAGCAAATCGGATGACTAATAAAAATATATAAATACATTATATATATAGAGATGGAAAGAGGCGCCTCGCGCGACCATAATTTTGAAAATAGTGGATGAGTCATAATAGAGGAAAAGATTTCTTGCATAGATGACTTCGTCGATGAAGTTAGATCGAAAGATAATGTGTACGTGTTGGTTTGGGTGCAAGTTTTATTTTCCATTTTATTCCACTAATATTTGTATAACAACATCGTTGTCATCGTCTCATTTTTTGTCAAGAGACTATTTTAGAATTATAAAATAATGTATAATAATTTATATATATTAACCCCGTTAGAATTTAAAATTGGTCATAGAAAATTTATCCGTGATTTTAGTGATTGACTGAAATCACTCATCTATAGATGAGATCTATACACGGATAGACCATTTTTAATGATATTTTCTGAGCCCATAAGTCGAAATACTGTTGGCTTCTGGGCGGGTTCTCTTTCTCAGTAATTTTTCATACATCAAGAGTTAACCAGGGACAGCGTTGCTTTTAATAGAAAGAACTTGATTTTAGGCCGTTTATGAAAGCGTAATAAACAGTATATTTCATTCTGTCGGTACAGTAGCGTCATGGAATAACATAATGTCCATGGGGCAAGGATACATATATTTATGTGAATTAGATACATCAAAGTCACTCCAATCGCTACAAAATTGAATTTGCCACAGAGCTGTAAATATAGCATAGCAAACCGACATTTTTTACAAACCGTCAATTCTTCAGGACTCGATCACCAGAACATCTTATAGTGTATTCCCTGGAATAGACTCAAAGGCATATAATAGCTCAGAGCAATTATGGAAGGAAAAACCAGACCATGGTGATATAGAGCACATGAAAAAGTCGCGAGACGATTCAAAAACTGCAGGAATTGTTAGCGTTTTTAACTCGGCCCTAAAAAGCGTTCGTGCAGATCTAGACCGACAATGTGAGCAAAAAATGCGTAAAAACTACGGCTTTGGCGGCAATAGTGCCATGGACGCCGTTGTTCAAGTTCAAAAAGATGCACATGATGATGAAAAAATGGACCAAGAAAGAAAGAATAAAATGAAAAAATTATGTGATCAATATCGAGGAAAATTTCCTCGAATAGATGGTATAAGTAACTTTAAAGAAAAAAGTATTGCTGTGCTACACTTTTCTGCAGGTAGGGTTCATTTTTTATACGCAAAATAAGATAACCGCGACAAATATATGGGATTCAATTCATAATGCATCGCAAAATCGTAATTTGAAGTATATGCAATGAATCCTGGCACTAGATAGATTGTGGTATTTAAAGAGAATTTTGTGCAATCGTAAACAGATATAAGTTTCAGTATATTCTGAATACCACTGATAATAATATATTAAGTGGAAGTTAATATCACAATTTAATAGTCTCTGGGATTTTTTTCTTACTTTCAAACTAAATTATACCAATAGAAACCGGAAAATTCATTTTTATTATTGGGAATTAGTCCACATTGTTGGGCGAACTGAGAAGTGGTAGAAAACTCATATAATCCGTAGTAACGCACTCTAAATGTTCGGATGTTCGCGTAGTACTTGAGGTTTAGACCCATTTTTTCGATTAACTCCCTCTGGTTATATGAATTTGAGTTCATTGAACTGAACGTCCTTAAAACGAGATATATGAATGTAAGTGATTTGATTGATGTCCACTGTATATCCAGAATTTCGCCTATGTCTTAATTTTCTCTAGTCTATTCCTCATATAACCTATAGTAACGCACTCTAAATCTTGGACCTTACGAATGCGTTCT
Organism: Mesochordaeus erythrocephalus; assembly: GCA_004367975.1. NCBI lineage: Eukaryota > Metazoa > Chordata > Appendicularia > Copelata > Oikopleuridae > Mesochordaeus > Mesochordaeus erythrocephalus. The sequence continues at coordinate 13,536 of SCLF01008901.1, forward strand.
TAAACGGTTAGTGATCCCCATTTTAGGCCCCATGTTTAGCATTCGGAAGGTTGCTGCTGCGTTATGGATACTAATAAGTTTATAACTCACAAAGACTTCCTCTCTTTTACTTTTGCATTTTGCACACAGCTTCTCTTGCTTGCATACCTTTATTAACACTTTGTTGAGATCGCCCAATTTTTTAATGAAATTGCTTTGTAAGTTCACATTTAAAAATCATCTACGAGTGAGATCATATTTTAAATATAGTTGTCGCTCTCATCTTCACGCGCTAATTATTCAGTTTACTGCATAAGAAATCTAATCGCTTGTTTGTTGAGCTTATTGAACCGTAATGTTGTTCGAAGATTTTGGTCATAAAAAGCTGGCCATTTTTTGGCATTCAATTGCCAGGTTAACGTCAATTATCAGTACCTTTTGCATGTTCACTACTTTCTTTAGCAACCATGATCTTTCGATTTTGAGGTAATCCATTTTACCATAACTCTTTTGTCCTGTTTGCCAGAGTTATGACTCCTGCCATTTGTCGAATATAGCATTTGATTTTTCTGCACACAATTTGAAATCCCTCTTAACTTCTCCAGCGGCTTGATATCAAACCGTTTTGCTTCTGGTGGAGGGTCTGTTTCAATGATCAACATGACCTCTAGGAAACAGTTCACGGGAACCTTTTCCGGAGTAGTATACTCGGCTGTTACTTGTGAAGATATCATTGTCATCCAGATACAGGGATGCTAGAATCCCCCTTCTTCTGATATAATTGATTACCACAAAGTTCACCAGCTGAAAGATTGGTGGTGCTTTGGATAATCTAAAGGGCATGCCAAAGTCCTTCAAATGCGAAAGAAGTAATCGCTTTACGCACCTTGTTTAGTTTGAGCAGTTGGAAACCATGTTTATCATCAAGCCTCGTTAACCTATCTTGTTGCTTAATGACTTCTAGAATTTGCAAGAGACCTTCCATCTTTCCTGAAGCTGATTGCTCCTAAAATACCTCCATCAAACACACAGGCTTAGAATCAAGAGCCGCTAGTACTAATGACGCTTGTAATTCCGTCTTATCAGGGTTTCTCATAAGGGTAATGGCCCCACTTTGCAACCAGTTTTCCAGAGTATTGATTACAAAATCTTTGTTTTGAAACCTTTAGCTGATGGCGTTTGGCATATGGGAATTTCTCGTGCTTTACTATACCAGTTTTCAATGAACTCTTCTCGCTTTTCCCACAATAATTCCTTGCGCAGCTTCTTGTTTTTCAACTGTTCCCTTGCTTCTTCGGTTCCGAAACTCTTCCCTTATTTCGTTACCGTATCTATTTGTCTCCGTATTCTCTCATACTATTTATGTATTATAGTTCCCGTTAGTTTCTTAGCAATATTAAATTTTGCTAAATAGCTCCTTGCATCGTTTCCATCTTGTCCGGTCTGAACTTGCTTCGGTGTTAATGCTGCCTGTGTCGTAATAGTTGTGTTTAGCAAACTATGATTTGAAGTTACTCGTACTTCAATTTCGATGCTCGTTGAATTTTCCGATTCCGAATATTGACGCGTCTCCAACGATGTTACCGCCAGAACCAGCGTTTCCTCACTCATCAAACTTGTGAGTTCTTTCAACTCATTTTTAAGCCCCTCCGCTTTTTTAGGCTGTGTGATTTTCATGATCACATGTCGATCCAAATCAAGCTTCAACTTCTTGATTTTCTCGGATTTAGCTTTCAATTCCTTAACATGGGAATTTATTGTGATTTGCTGTTTTTACTTTCAATCTGCAGATATTCCCGATCGGAATTTAAGATCAGCTATCCAAGTCCATGAAGATAACCACACCTTATTCTTCATGGTATTTTCCCTCGCATTTTGTTGTTGTCCATTTATAACTAGCTGTTCATAGTATTCTGTCTGAATACGATCAGGTTGCTGATGTCTAGCAGATTTAGGTTGAAGTTTCCACGCCTATACATTCCATATTCTTGATATCAAGAACCATTTGTGGAACCAAATCGGTTGGGAGCCAATTTACCGTACTCCTTGTTGCTTCTGATTCGTCTTTGTCGAAATTCTCGACATAGCTTAGCATAGTAGGTCTTATCTTGCGCCGTTGTTTCCAAAAGTGTTCCAACATTTTTGCAACTGGTGGTTGTGGAAACTCCACGGTACCACTTAAACCTAATCAGAAATCCGCTGGTATTCATGGTTGTCCCAATTGTGCGTTTTCTTCTTTTGACCACCCCGAGTGAATCTTCATTACCGGCCAGCTCAACTTTGCAAAATTTTAATTTGTAACTATGTCAGACTTTTGCTTATTGACTGAAGTTGACAATAAATTCTTTGCCGGGAAACTTGACAGAAAGGGAAATTCCTTTCCATCAAACTTTTCCCACATAATTTCCCTCGTGTCTGTTTTCCTTTCCAGCTGTAATTTTACCGTTGTATCTAGCACATGACGTCCATCTGTGCATTAAAACGGAGTTCGCTTGGTTTCGTCAAGCTTAAGTTTATGTCATGGCGCCAGTCATTCTGCTGAGAAACTCGAAATCGGTTTCCCATGATTTGATGATACGCACGCTATTTTATAAGTGAATGTGTCTATTTTGAGCTGTCCTATTCTCCACCTGATGTAATTTATCTGCTTCTGTAGTCAGTTTAACATCCAGCATAAAAGAAGGATCTTCATTATCCGGACGAAGATTGACCGAGATCAATTGCGTTTCTAATAAATCCGCATATATGATCTTCTGTCGACTAAGCTTGTCTAGTTTTTACTTAGTAAGATGTTTCTTGAGCATTTATTTTCTCAATACATGTGTTGCCCTCAACCATCTTCCTTGGTACACTTGTCTAGTACTAAATCAGCATATCTTTATTCCACATGCATCCAAGTTATTAGTGGGGTGCATAATATCAACTTCCGTAACAAACGACGTTTTTGTCTTAATAGTGGCATTCCTCCGCTGTTGGTTTTCGTCTTCCGAACATTTCAGTTTTCCCACCTATTTCGTGTCCCAATTCGGAAAGTAATCCCGAAATGTATTTCTAAGTTCCGAGATGTGCTTTTTGACACACTTGTGAATTTCAGCCCATGGTCCCTCATTTCGGACGTAACAATTGACTTACCGTCTTCCGAAAGTTGAATGATAATATCAATTGCTATTTCTTTAAGAAGTCGTAACGGTGCTTCCGACGGTGAAATAATACTGGTTCGTAATTCACCATTGGCCCAATTTTTGATATCCGAAACATAAGTTTGCATAGTTAGATCTTGCCCCGCCATTAACTGGTTTTCAATCCAATGCAGGACTGAGTCCAATGAAGATTATTCTTGTACTCCGGACCATATTCCCACTATGTTCCCTACTTTTCTTATTTCCCTAATACAATTCCAAATTTCGGGTGCTATATTACTAATGGTACGTCTTCTGAATGCTTCTATTCGGTCCAAAGCTCTATTCCAATGTTGTTGTTAGTAATTCCCGAGCAGCTCCTGCGATCTTAAGGATTTGCATAACTTTCTCATGCTTCATCCAAGAGTATTCCAGAAGCACTACTGAGAGTCTTTCAACGATTAGCAACAATAGCCTTTCCAACTGATTTTCCGCTCCCGCCACAAATTGCTATTCCTTCTCTAAGGTAAGCAGAGCTGTAACCTAGATGGCAAGTGACTCTCCTGCTCCGAGTCTCTCTAGTCTGCATTAGGGTCCGCATATTCCTGTCACTGTTGTCTTATTAGAACAATCTAGCGTTTCAATCTCCAGAACCGCATCTGCTAATTTAATTAACTATGGAACATTTTCTCTTATGATAGCGGCTGATGACCATATCTGACAAGCAATTTGCTACTTTTGGCATGTCCCAATTGGTGAAGCCCATTTCTCCCTCGCAGCATTCAATTATGGATTTTATTTGAATATCTACCGTCACCTTGGTGTTTCGTGACTCATATCTTGCTTTGGACGTGGCTATTGTTTCTACGAATTTTCTATACCGAATTACCTGTGATGCCGGGATAGCTCCATCTGGTGTCTTATCAAGATCCCCATTCTTCTCAACTTGCCCCATTCGCCTGTAAATTCCTGATTGAATCTTTCTTAATTATTTCAGGTCGAAGTTCAGCATATAATACACACTTCTCCTATTAGTGAATTCTTCTGACCATACCGCCCAATTTAAAAACGGCATAAACCAATGCATAACATCTGGTTTGTTGAACAGGATGAAACAACTATGCCAGACATGACCGATGCATATCCATGAGCCATGCAGTCATTTTAATGTCTGGACCTTGCGTATGCTTCGAACATTTTTTAATCAAATTCCACCAGCCTCATTTTTCGCACTATTTCCTGCTTTCTCCGTCGATCTATCTGATCTGCTGCCCATGCATTACTTGGACTTACTTGTCCTCTTCCCATTGTCTTTTGCTATGTTCTGGCAAATAATTCTAAGGCAACATTATGAACATCTTGATCCTTCCATGAAAGTAACATGAACCAATAATTTTTTTTATCTCGCAGTTCCGATAATCGAAAGTCCAAAGCAGCTTGCAGGTCTTTTTTTCACTGCTTGGTGATGTACAGCAATACAACAACTCAGGTTTGTCCGACGTCGTTGCGAATGTACGGCAAACCGAAGAATATAGTACTTATTTACGTGTGATTTTTCTAGACGACCCCACATCTCTTACTTTCCCGTATAAAACTGGATGAAAACGACTTTTTCCTCATCGCCAATCATTTGTGCTGCTGGCATGGCCATATGATAATTTCAGCAAACATATCCATCAGTTTTTTTGCTGTTTTTCAACTCCGTTGCCCACTCCGTCCCGAACCATTTTAAACATAAGTGTTAATGTTTAGACCTATGGCAGCAAGCTGCCTCATAAGAGAATCGTGATATCCAGGTCTTTATTTTTGTACTTATGAAACCAACATTTGTACCCATTCTCTATAAGTTTCCTCATGTATGGATTAAGCTTTAATTCACCAAAACATGATCAAAATTACCGCCATTATTTTCTGCATTACTTTTCTCAGAACGGTTTTTACAAACCGTGATAAATATAAGTAAACCCTACGGTAAATTTTCTCTGGGTGTCTCTTATCTATTCCTGTGTAAATCTCGTTATATATTTTTTATAAAAAAGAAACAAAAACGTGCTTCCTTAAAAAGGGAAATATGCATGTAAGTGATTTGTTTGGTGTTCACTGTATATCCAGAATTTCGACTACGTTTTTTTTTATTTTCTCTAGTCTCTATTCACCTCAGTCAAAACTTAGACTAGAATACTTGCCAGGTCGTAGTATACACGACAACAACTTTTTATGAATACGCAAGGGTACATAAGTATCAATGTGCATCGTAGAGTTAATCATAAATAAAACTAAAATTTAATTTTGATAAGTAAATTTGATGTATACAGTCCCCCCTTCATTTGAAAGACAATATCAACCGTTCGTCACTAAATATGACCATACTCCCCGAAAAGCGTTCGCATTCGTACATAGTTCGAATTCGCGCCATCCTAGAAATGAAAACGTTCTTATTCGTCCATTGTTCGCATTCATGCTTGATATTCATCAATCAATTGATGAATTCCAGCAGCTTAATTAATAATAAACTTATAAATTCTTCAGAGCAAGGTTTCAATATGGGCATCAGTGATGCTCTTGATGCTGGTGTTGAAGTCAATAGCCGTCGTAATGGAAAAAGCGCCCTTTTACGTACAATAGTTGATGGTAAACGGGTTAATCTTGATTCGGCTCGACTCCTATTACGTAACGGAGCCGATGCTGATTTTCAGGATGCAAATGGGAATACATTCCTTCATTTAGCAGTCTCAGCTGCACATGTATCTGCAGTCGATGCTGTGCTGCGCCACAATCCTTCCTTAGAATTGAAGAATAATTCTGGTTTGACTGCGTGGGGCTTGGCACAAACTAAAAAAGGTGGCGGAAATGTTGAGATCGTACGAAGTCTTCTTATTCAAGCATGGAAGCGTTATAAAAACAAGCGTTCCGAAGAAAAAGATGAACTTGAAAAAAATGAAAGCTCTGCTAGTAATATATCCACCGGCAGTGATAAAAATATGCTTCAGCGGAAAAGTCTTATATCAGCTGCTAATTGCGGAGCCCAAGATCAAATTAAAGCTTTATTAGCGGATCCAACAATAGATGTCAATGAGCAAAGTGCGAAGGTATATTTCTATAGACAAAATTCCATTCATGTTTACCCGTTTTAATGCACTATTGAAGTTGTTATGCGGTTCAAATCTTACATATATGCTCCCATATTTTTTAATTTCATTCAAATTTAGTAAGAACTGAATAAGCTAAACAAAACAAGGTTATGTTCAATTGTATCATTTTTCAATGTCATATAACACACTTATCAAAACTGCCCACCTAGGGGGTCTGGTAGCAAGAGATCGAGACTGTTTTCAGAATGTCCAAAATTACATGCCTTCGTACAGTTAACCACCTCTAAAGACAAAACGTGAGTCGAATATAGTTGACTTTGACCATCCTGAAATATAGTTTTAACGCAGTGGTTTCGAGTCGAATTTTTAATGAACATACTTTGCGATCTTGACATATTTTCTAAATCATAATAAAATAAGAAAAGTCAAAAATTCGTGAAAATTTGTCCCATTTCTTGGCCTACAACTGGGTCACGTGTTAAGAATTCGGGGTCGGTCCTCTAAGAACAATTGAAGCTTTAGTCATGACGCGTTGAATAAGCCCAGTTTCGAGCCGGATCTATGAGAAAATCTATCAAATATCCTTAAAATTTGATATTATAGGGTTTGGCTTCATGATCAAAGTTTTACATTAACAAAAGTGCGTACAATTGATTCTTCTCAAGTTATGGTCATTTAAAATTTCACAATATGGGTTTTGGGGGGTTAACTGTACGAAGGCGCGTAAGTTTGGACATTCTGAACATAGATTCGGAACCGCAAGGAAAAACTGTCAGACCCACTAAGTCTCGTTAACCGATCTCTTTCTACCCACGGGGGTAGTTTTGATAGCGCGTAACAGTAGTTAAATCTACCTAATGCATAGTTAACATGGACGGGCATGTATGACACATTTTTAATTATAAATTTGGATCAGGGATTTTCTGCCCTTCATTGTGCAGCTGGACAAGGAAAAATTGGAATTGTTCGAATGCTGCTAAACTACAATGCAAATCCAGATTTGCAAACTCGTGATGGATACACTGCACTAATGTTGACAGCATCATCCACAAGGGCATGGCCAGAAGTTGCCGACGCCTTACTTAAAGCTGGTGCCAACCCTAACATAAGAGGTAACAAGTTCAAAATTTTCTTTTCAAACTCATACTATAATTTAAAACCCATTTTGCTAAAAAATACCAAAATTAACAAGAGGTATGAATTATACTGTTGATGCGTTCAATTCATCATTCCTAATATATTCCAAAATAAAGCACTCTAGAACTAGGACTGGCCCAGTCTGCATCCTTATCTGTTTTACATATATACAGTGGTAACCCAAAATATGTCAAATTTCAATCCTTTAAAAATCGAAAATTGTTATCACTGTACTTATTTTATCCAATATTCTAACTTTCCAAGTAATAAACCATCTATTTAAAATGAATTTAAAATATTTTACTGTAATTATGAGCCGTGCAAAACACGATCGTGGAACTTTTCAAAAGATTCCACTTGTTCCAAAAATATAATTATGACCGAATTCTATCAATTGTTTTCGTATTTTTTTTTTGACGTTAACTTTTAAATGTAATCTCAATTTAATAAAACGTGTTTCATCTTTTGTTGTATACTTAAGAGCAGAAAACGTTTGTTAATTTTATTAAATTATTTTCCTTTTTTGTTAGATTTAATTGATTAAGGCTAGGAAAGAGATTGTCTGTGAAATCTGTGTCTTCGTTAATCGGACCATAAATTCTGTTAGAGTGGTGAATTGGGAATCGCGCCAAATTGTTGCGCCAGACGGCCTCTAGTGAAAATTCCTGAAGTATGTCGGATTGGCTCAAAAGTGGGCTTAATGGATGCGTAATGACTCAAGCTACAATTCTTCTCACTGGAC
>SCLF01009013.1:0-12864 GCA_004367975.1 Mesochordaeus erythrocephalus
GAGTTAATATTGACGTTTAAAAAAAATGTCCCTTTGACATGTATGTCTTTAGAGGGGGTTAACTGTACCAACGCGTATAAGTCAGACAAGCTAAACAAAAATATACGGAAGTCGGAAATTCCAGACGGGGGGGGGGGTTCACCGTCGGATAGCCGTGTTACATAAGAAGAAATGTTATTTATTCTGGTTTCAATTACGAGATTTAATATTTGCCGTTTATTGTGATTCTCATAATAAGGGTAACACTACGTTTAAGATTTAAAACCTATTTGAAAGCAACTGGTACAAACTAGGACATTATAATTACAGCGAATGATAATCCGTACACATAAATACTTCCCTACATACACCTATCCAGAGTGGCCCTCCCCCCTTCAGGCAGCACCAAATTGGTTACCGAGACTTAACCAGTCTGATAAAGTTTTTTCTTGCGGTTTTTCATCTCATCACTGTATGTCCAAAATTATACTCCTTCATACCGTTAACCCCCCAAAACCCCAATTTTTTCGTAATGTAAAACTTTGATCGTGAAGCCAAATCCTATAATATATCAAATTTTAGATATAGATTTTCTCAGACCCGTTATGTGGAGGGGGCGAATTTAAGTCAAAACTGTCATTTCGTGAAGTATGTCGGATTGGCTCGAAAGATGCGCATTTAGGGTTTTTGGTCTGGATTGGACCCAATAGTACTGATGATAGACATTCCGTATATTCCTCTGATGTTTAAAATAAGTTACGAATAAGGCCATGGTCTTATTCACTTCCCAATTACATTATTTGTGCTAAAACCCTGTACCAATGTTTTCATTAATTTCATAAGTTTGCGAAATTTAAAGTGATAATTTAGTTCACCGATGTTTGCTTCTGACATGTATAGATGACCATTATCTAGAATTTGTATTTGTGATTCAGTATATAAGATATACTTATACCAACGGGAAAATAGTTTCGTCTTAATCTTGGAACGATAGAAGTCGTCGGCAATGCTCAGCTGAGGCAAAATGCTTCGATCGAGTTTTTTTTCATGGCGCTTTTTCCAATTTGTAAGGTGGCGCTTAATCAACGATTTGTTGTTGCATTGAACGCCCATGTTTTCAAATTCATTCCTTCGACGCCAATAGGCGAGCTTTCCACGGCACAAAATTTCGTATTTTCGCTTATGGGGTATTTATTAGTAAGAAGTCCATATGATGTTAGCCCTCTTGTAAACATTTGTACGTATATTATTTGTCGGGTCCTTCATTCATATAGATAGAAAACCATTGCCTCAAGGAGGGTATGTATTCATGTGATTAAATATTCCCTTTATAGGAATAAAACAGGAGTCCAATGATTTTGAACCCCAACCTGACGCTTACAAATCTAAAATCGACCCATAGTGCTAAGGATCTGGTAAAATTACCTGAATCATTCAATTTGACAACTAGCTTACTTACAAGTGATCCCGAGTTATAAAGAATGATGAATTATAACTCTGGAAATTTATTAACTTCATGGTGGGACTCGATCCCGGGCTAATACATCAATTTCTATGGACTGAGCTAAAAATATGAAGAACTTTAGGAAAATTTTGTTTAAAAGTGAAATATATTAGAAAACATATGTGAAAATTTATAGCATCACTGGCACACGGCAGTCAAAAGTTGCCCTCCCGGTTGCTAGGGAGCAACTGACAGCTTAACGAGACTTAGTGGGTCTGATAGAGTTTTTCCTTGCGGTCCCGAATCTGTTATCAGAATATCCAAAATTATACCGCGTCGTTATACCCCTAACGACAAAACGTGAAAAGGGCTTTTTTTGAAAAAAAAACGGTAATTTTACTCCTGCCGCCATGGCAGCTCACCGAACTAAATTGTACTAGGTTAAATAGACCCCAGGGCGTCCAACAAAATGATCCAAAATATACTTCGATTTTGTGTTTTAAAGCTATAGACCTCGAAAGTCACATTGTTCAAAAATGGACAAAATTGACTTTTACCTTCCTGAAATATAGTTTTAACGCAGTTGTTTCGAGTCAAATTCTGAGCGAACATACTTTGGGATCTTGGTATCTTTTCTAAATCATAATAAAATAGAAAAGTGAAACATTCGTGAATTTGTCGCTTTTTGTAAATTTGTACCTTAAAAATCCCATTTTGGGTTATAACTAGGTCACGTGTTAAGACTTCGGGGTCGATCCTTTGACAAAAACTGAAGCTGGAGTCATTTTAAAATATTGTGAATATTAAATTGCCATAAAATTTCCCTATATTATAAAATGTCTGATTTCTCCTGAAATTGGTCTCATTCGACGCGCACGGATGCCAACTACATTTCTTCTCAAGTGATCGCCCCGAATTCCTAACCCGTTATATAGTTATAGCCACTAGAAGTGACAAATATGATTTCAGGAAGTATATCAGATTGGCCCGAAGGTGGGCTTATTCGACGCTTCATGACTCCAGCTTCAATTCTTCTCAAAGGACCGACCCCGAATTCGTCATATGTGACTTAGTTATAGCCCAAAACTGGGGTTTTTAAAGTATAGTATGTTCACTCAAAATTCGACTCGAAGCAACTGCGTTAAAACTATATTTCAGGACGGTCAAACTCAATTTTGTCCATTTTTGAACAATGTGACTTTCGGGGTCCATAGCTTTAAACAAATAATCGGAGCATGTTTTCTATGCTTTTATTGGATGCCATGGGGTCTAGTTAATCTAGTATAATTTGGTCCGGTGGGCTCCCCGTCTCGCGCATAAAATGTCGCGTATTTATAAGAGGGCTAAGAAAATTATCAGGATACAAGGATGCTATAGGTTCCATGGTCTCTGAAGGTTTACTGAGGAAAACATTCTTAATCTCTTTTACGATTTTAGGGATTATAGTTTGATACTTCCAATTAAATAAGCCCCTCCCTGAAGTGAATCCTCATATTTTATATAAAGATTTGTTTGCTTCTTCCATATAATTATCGTACGCCGCAGTAAAAATCGTTTATTGAGTTCGTTGGATAACGCAATGCTCGGCATGAGTGGTAAATATGACGATAGAATGGATCGTAATGTAAATCTATGGTGAACGATTTTGGCGTTTTGGGGATGTCCCGCTTTTTGTAGAGTGTACCGGTTTGTTAGAAATGAAAAGCGCAGCCTGCGTAGAGATAAGAAAAGGGCAGCTTGAAAAAAATGCGTAACCATTAAAAATTTTAGTGGAACTGAAATAAATAAATTTTCGAGCGATTATCCGTTTTTGTCGATAATCCCTCCCCGAATCGATATATGTTTAGCCGAAAACCCCGCTTTTAAACCTATCTGGTCATCCTACGTAGATCCCAGTATACAAATAATTACCACACTTCCCTAAGCAAATAATTTAGATCAATTTTTCGATTTGTTTCTTCTCTCCAATATCTCAGAACCATTTTCTTTTTCAGTGTAGGAACATTATTTTCAAATTGAATGAGTTTAGTTGAAAGATCTTTTGCCTTCAATAAACCATTTCTCCAAAAGCGAAAGCAACGTCGAGAATTTTTGAGAGCGTAAAATGATAATGCATAATCCATCAACGAATGAAGTTTCAAATTATTTTGATACAAATTTTCCCATTTCACAAGACTGTATTTAATAAGAAGATTATATCGGACATCCATCGCCATTAAATTTAAATATGAACGTCGTTTCCACAATTTCAGCTTTCGTCGAACAACGCTATGGCTTTAGTGACGCTAACAACTAATAGTGGTTAAATGGCAAGGAACTAAACCTGTGTTTCTTCCTTCGTTTAACCCTTTTGTAAAAACGTAATCGAAAACATTGACATACTGTGGCAACAAGTATGTTGACCTAGCTATATTAACCTGTATAGCGATTGGACTCACTTTGATGTCTTTAATTGATATAAATAAATTTATCAATATCCCATGGCCATTATATACAAATTCCATAACCGTACTATACCGATAGAATGAAATATACTGTTTATTACACTTTCAAGGTTATGGTAACACATCGAGAGTCGCAAAACTGTTGATTTATGGAAAATTATTGAGATAGTCAATCACGCAAGAACCTTATTTGACAACTCACCTACTGGGCTCTCATTTTGACTCAAAAATATCATTAAACGTGTAATACCTTAGCAGCAAGAGATATACTGAGAATTTGGCTGGAATACGAATAAATTGTCTATTAACAATTTTAAATTCTATTTTCTGAGGGCTAACTGTGGCCATTTTTGCCCTAAAAGAACCACAACGTTCTAGCTTTTTACAAGAGGGTTAAACTACAAATTATTAAAATAGTTTGATAGCCCACATTATAAGTTTCATCAGCTAAAATCAAATTTTCTTGTGCGGTTTTTCTTTGAGAAGCATACTGTATCCACTTCTGTAAAGTATTCTGTATAAAGAGCTGAGTGGCATAAGTTTCAGCAATAGAACTCTTAAATCGATAGTTTTTCTTTCTTTTGACGAACTCTTTCCACAAGTGCATAACTGTTTCTCCCATTTTGTGGGTATAATGTATTGTTGCTCGTACATCTAAAAAACGATTAGTTTGACATGAACACTAGGGATTTTTAGAACTACTTCCTAACCGGTTCACTAGAAATAGTGTCATAATAAAATTAAATACTAATTAGATTCAACCATACGAACCTAATTTCCATTCCTTATTTTTTTCCCACCATTGACACTTCCATCGTTTGAAATATCTAGAACGTCGCAAATTGTCCAATTTTCGTCTCGCAGAAGTTGGTGAAATTAGATGATTTCCCCATGTCTCACGTCGCCATTTGTAGGTAAATTTGCGAGCCAAATGACGAATCCTTATTTCTTTCAATCGACCACCGCGATTCCATGTATAATGAGGATTATAACGCTTCTTCTTTCTCATTAAATTATCTAAACATTTTAAGGTTTTGTACTAGAGTGATTAAGCAGAATCGGTAAAGGAAATATAATTGTTCATATTGTGTTATATGATACACCCCTGTAAAAACCGGCCTCTCCCTCCATCTCGGGGGCAACTGATAGCTTAATTTTAGTGGTTGTTATAGAGTTTTTTCTTGCCCCTAAAGACAGAACGTTAAAAACATCTTTTTTTGAATATATTTTTAATTTTAACTCGTGTAAGCGTTGCAACTCACCGAACTAAATTCTACCAGATTAATGGAGGTCTTTTTACGTTCTATTTTTAAGGGGGTTAACTGTATGATGCCGTATAATTTTGCATATTCTGAGAACAGTCGGTCGGCTATCAGTTGCTGCTAGAAGACATAGGGGGGGGGGGCAGTTTTGACAGGGGTGTAATAATTATAAAATTTTATTTTTAACCGCATTATACATTGAATAAGATACGGAAACGTATTCAGATGGAAGGTCTCAGATTGAAACACAATTTTGTCCTTTCTTTAACTCCTGTGCACCCTTTTTAGACGGTGACCTCTGTGCACCCTTTTTAGCAAATTTTGACTCATGACCCATCGCTAATAATGTTACATCTCGATAATTATTTTGTTGTTTTGTCTGTTATTGCGTCTATAAACTGTTTACTCAATAGGCTAGCAGAGGGAAGACTAGAAGTTCTCTAAAAATCTGCGCATTAGAATTGTATCCGGAAATACGTCTTGCAAAATTTCTATATGACTCGAAAAAATTAATTTCCAGTTTTTAGGTAGCACTTCTGTGGATACTTCCGGTCTAAAAAATGTCCTAAAAGATCGGCGAAAAAAAGGTCGATGAATGAAAATATGCTCAAAGGGTGCACAGGACACACCTACCCAAAGTACCCCTCCCCCCTCCAGGATGCACCTAAACCTTTAACGAGACTTAGCCAGTATGATAGAGTTTGTTCTTGCGGTTCCGAATCTATTCTCAAAATATCCAAATTTATATGCCTTCGTACAGTTAACCCCCTCTAAAGACAAGCAAATACTGCGATTATTTGTTTTAAAGCTATGGACCTCGAAAGTCACATTGTCGAAATGGACACATTTATTCCTGTATTTTTGTATTTTAGCTTTATGACGTGGTTTCGAGTCGAATTTTTAGTGAACATACATTTTTAGTGAACATACTTTTTGAAAATTTGGGCTATAACTAGGTCACGTGTTAAGAATTCGGGGTGGGTCCTCTGAGAAGAAATGGAGCTTGGGCCATGACGCGTCGAATAAGCCCACTTTCGAGCCAATCCGACATACGTCACGAAATCACTAAATAAATCCTATGAGAAAATCCATCAAATACCCTTAAAATTTGATGTTATAGGGTTTGGCATCACGATCAAAGTTTTACATTACCAAAAGCGCGTACAATCATAGACCCGTTATTTAATGATTTCGTTAAATATATTGTATTTTATCTAACTCATATGTTATATATATATATGTTTTTAGCAGTGCAAATAGGAAAGGGAAGAGGAAACATAGGAATCCGTGTTGCACGTCTATTATGACGGATTCCTAGTATTGAAGGAAATGGACTTGTTAACTCTTACAGGGTCTTTTTGACCAGATTGTCTTTAGAGGTGGTTAACTGTACGAAGGCGTATAAATGTGGACATTCTGAAAATAGATTCAGAACCGCAAGCACAAACTCTATCACTGGCTCGTTAAAAGTTTATGTGCATCCTGGAGGGCGAGGGGCCACGTTGGATGATCATAGAAATTGGATTGTCGCCACAATAAGATCCAGAAACGTTTTATTTAATGTTATTGACAAGAGATAAGAGCTAAAGAGATAATAGTCGGATGATAACTGCTACTATTCAGATGTTATGGTAACATACGATGTGTTTCTTCTAACTAAAGTTGGGAACACATTTATTTACGACTTTAAAGACGAGGTTATAAAAGGGTTTGTATTAATTCGAGCAGTTTATCACATGTGTAATTACTGAGCGATTTGAGAAATCAACAGATCTTCTGTGTTCAAACTTTTCTCAGATCTACCTAATTTCTATCCTCGTATTATCCTTGATTGTGGAAACGTGAAAGTTTTGCTTTAAATTTAGTTTATTGCCATTTTCGAACTTAGTCAGGATGGTGTCAGCGTAGAATTGGAACTCCCTTTAATTAATATGCGAAAAAAGTCTTAACGTAAATGTGGATGCATTTATTCTTTAACCCTGTCCGTATCTCATATTTTTCGGATGTTTCAAGGAGTGCATATCTGCAACTGTTTATTGCCAAGGTCTCCAGGAATTTACGTAGTAACACGTTAGTGAAAAATAATTACTGTATTTAGTGACGCGTATCGGAAGTTGTATTATAATCCACAATATTATTAATAAACATTTCTTTCGTGTAGGACTGGTCATAAGAACGATCGTACCAATAGTTAACAGATATTGTATTGTCGGATTGACTCACTTCATGAAACCATGATGCCGGTAAATACAGTGTTTCTCCTTCATTCACTTCTACTTTTGGTTCGAGTGTGAAAATTATATTTTATATGCTTTATACACATGTTTAGAGAAATCTCTTACGTGACGTAGGTGATTTAGCCATATGGGTACCTTTTTTTATTGACACAACCAATTTACCCCGATAAACCCGAATATACTGTCTACAAAATTTTCAACTAGAATAATAATCACATTTAGGTGTGTCTATAAGTTGACCTTCTTGTAAAAGAGACATACCCGGCTCGCCTACAGCAAAGATTAAGGCCGAACGATAAGATTCAACTCAAGAAGGTTAGTATTAAGCACAATTAGAATATGACACACGAAAAATATTAGGGTTAACTACGCCAACCATACCTTTTCTATCCAATTTAACAACGCGTTGTGGTTTTATTTTTAATTCAAAGACCAAGTGTCAAACAAGCATATTTGGGTTGTTAATCTAGAGAGGAAAAGTAGGGTTGGCGGACTTAACCCTAATATTTGTCATGTGTCATGCTCTAATTGCGCCTAACCATCGTGAGCTAAGTCTTATCGTTCTTCATTAATTACCCTAATATTTTGCGTGTCAGAATATAATTGCGCTATTTATAAGAAACTGTTAGTTTCGTGGCCATAAGGGTATATATGATGAAAGCATACTCGAAAATTTTGACCGGACCAGGAATCTACCCTGGATCCTAAACGTACGATATAGCACTCTGACAATCTAAGATAACCGGCAGCACGCTTTAGAGCGTGAACGAGGACAATATACTATACTTTCCAAATACGCCTACATCTCCCCAGTATAGTAAACTAGCCGAGTTAGGGGATTTATATGTTGATTGTCAGGATGGAGTTAACGCTCGCTCTCGATTTACTCTGTCGGGGGGGGGGAACAATGGATCATGTTAGTGTACAAGAGTTAAAACTAATCTGTTATTGATCTCTTATCTTTCGCCTCCTATCTTTGTGGTAGGCCAGTGCGATACGTCCACTTGTAAAAACAAACTCGAAAAAGCTCTGTGAACTTTGTCATTCTGTGGCGATGACTGTTTATACTTGTGAACATTTTACCGCGATGTGACAAACTCAATTTTGTGGCGATTGGGATAACTTTCGTTTGTTTCGTTCACACAGATATATGTATCTTTGTCCAATGGACATTATATCACCCTTACATGGCCGTACTGTACTGACGGAATGAAATATACTGTACAACAAAAACTATCGCCGCGAAGCCACGACGATTAACGCAAGCTTCGATTCAAAAGTGATAGATTTCTAGGGATCTGCCAGCGTAGTGACGCCCCACTTGACTTCAAAAGTGTGCTAGTTCGTCACCAAACATATATATCTGCTGGAGCGACTTACATTTTTGAGTACAAAAATGGCCACATTGATATTTTGTGTGCGGATTTTTAATTTATCCATCCAATGAAATGAGCGAAATTGGACGAATCAATTCGTTAGTGATACAAACATATTCGAAAAATATTCGGAATTTTAATAGTAAAACAGGTCTATATGTCGTTTAAAAAAGTGTAATAAACAGTATATTTCTTTTTATGGGTACAGTGAGGTCATGAAATTTTAACATAATGTCCACGGGACAACGATACATATATTATATCCATTAAAGACACCAAAGTGACTCCAACAGCTACATAATTGGGTTTGACGCAGGGCCGTCAATATACCTTATCAATGTCTTCAAAGCATTTTCGACTCAATTTTTTGAACATATGCCCCTTTGTGCCATTTTATACCTAACCTATCTAGTTTTTATTTCTAGATGAATATGTTAGACACAGAATTGGCGTGAAGTGTACATTGCGTCTATGCACGTTGCTAAAACTAAGTATACTAGACTGGAAAAGTAAGAATCCGAATTTTTTTTCACTCTAACTATAATTGGAGCGATACTTTTCCCAACCTCATCTGCTCCTCCTTTAATCCATTTCACTTTCTCGCATTCTGGTTCGTCTACCAACTTCCACTCATTATTATCGTAGTAACAGCGTTTGACCGGAAAATATTCATATTTTATATACCCACGGTCGGTGGGCGCAAACAGCTTGAAAATCTTCTTTCCTCTTATAACCGAATATAAATTTTCATATGGATCTCGGTGTAGAGAAGAGACCGAGTTTGAGCTTCCTATCCAGATATTCACAGCGTCAGGAGACGAATTAACCGCCTATAAAAGCAAGCAGTGTCATAAACCACGGTAAAATCCTACGGTCACCTTAGTTAACTTTGGCGCGCCTATATAATTAGTTAATAATAATATATTGTCTACGATTATTGGTAATTCTTTCGGAGTATTATATTTATTTTTGACGGTTATTCAGTATCGCTGTTTATTGAGATACTAGACAGAGAAATTGGCTAGTTTGGTTGCACGATTAAAGTATACAGGATACACAATATAGTGTCAATATAATAAATTATATCAACTCGAAAACGCTTTGTGAACTGTGTCATTCGGTCCCGAATCTGTTCTCAGAATATCCAAAATTATATGGCGTCGTACAGTTAACCCCCAATGAGAAAACGTTAATTCTAACTGAAGGGGTATGGCAGCTCACCGAACTGAATTGTACTAGATTAAGTAGACATCAGGGCATCAAATAAAGTATCGTAAACATAGCTCGGTTATTTGTTTTAAAGCTATGGACCTCGAAAACTTTGACAGTTCTGAAATTTAGTTCTTACGCAATTGTTTCGAGTCGAATTTTTAGTGAACATACTTTGACCATCAGACATACTACCCGAAATCAAATTTTTGTATTATAATTACCATAAAATTTCACAATATTTTAAAATGTTCGATTCCCACGAAATTGGTCTCATTCGACGCGCACGGACGTCGGTTTCAATTCTTGTTATAGGATTGACCCCGAATTCCTAACCCGATATTGGCTCGAAAGTGGGCTTATTCGACGTGTAATGACTCCTGTTTCAGTTCTTCTCAAAGAACCGACCCCGAATTATTAGCACGTGACCTAGTTATAGCACACAAATGGGATTTCTAAAGTACACAATTTTCAAGTGGCAAAATTACGATTTTTTCACCTTTCGATTTTGTTATGATTTAGAAAACATGCAAAGGACGGTCAAAGTCAATTTTCTACATTTTTGGACAATGTGATTTCGAGATCCACAGCTTTAAAACAAATAAACGGACCATGTTTTCTATGCTTTTATTGGATGCCCTAGTACAATTTAGTTCGGTGAGCTACCATACCCCCAGGAGTTAGAATTAATGTTTTTTTTTCGGAGAACCGATTCGGGACCGCAAGGAAAAACTCTATAAGACTCACTAAGTCTCGTCAACTTCTGGTAGATTAGCATCACAAATTGCATCCACTATTGAGCCCAAAAAGCCGCATCGTGGCAGTTTTTTGTAAGAGGTTTAAATAGTATTTTGCGCGGGACATATTTTTCATGCAGATATAAATAAATCAAACATTTACCTGACTGAAAAAGGTTATTTCGTTGGGTACATCCACTGCTAATTGGGGATAGTTTACCGTTAAACAACTATTTTGCTTTTGGAGGTAAAATATTTGAGAACCAGTATCACCTGATTCTAAAGCATCCAGAAAATGAGTGAATTGTATATTTCTTTCCTCTGGGAGTTGAAAAATGTCATTCTTAACAGCATCTGCAAATCCATCTGGAGTAACTGCTATCTAAAATTATTCATAATAATCAACGTACCTAGAGCCAAACCTGGACCAGCTCACTTCCAACAATTTCCCGAAAATATCCATAATTCCATTTTCTCATTGCGTCCCAATTTTGTGTGACGTCTGTCAGAATAACCGGACGACATGGAGCAATATATTCTCGAAAAAATGTCAAGCTATCCGGAACTTTTATCTTTTTATACAAATTAACATCCGTGAGAACACATATTTTTGGATAATAATTTGAGAAATTTCCTTTTTGATGGAGCCAGTCAGCGCCCGCGTTTCGTCGCTCAACTCATCTAACAGTTTTTTCACATCTATATATTTCGGCATAACGGTCTATATTGTTTCGCCGTTAGTGTTTAGCTCTTCGGTAACGTTTTTAGGATTTACAGAAACTTTTCGAATAAAAAAAGCAAACCAGAAAACAGTTGGATATTTTTGCGATTTAGTGTTTTTATAACAATCAATTTGTGAGTGCTGTCGTACCAGTGGAATATGCGTTCGACAGGCTCCAAGGGTACATCGGATATTTCCCAAGAAGTCGAGTGTTGAATTTATATACGCAGGTCACCGGGGACTGGTAATAACTTACCGACAATTCAACGTATAACAAATTGAACCTATTAATAACTTAATTATATCCGCGGGGGGATCGTTACATTTAACTGATTATTTAATATTTCACAATTTTGTATATAAACTTCAAGTCAACGCACATGTCGAATGCATATATATTCATAAAGTACTAAATAGGATACCTGTCAAAAACGCCCCCTCCTTGAAGTCGGAAATGATAACACAACCGGCCTTAGTGATTGTGATAGTTTTTTCTTTGGGTTCCGAATATGCAAAATTATACGGCGTCCTATAGTTAACCCGCCCACTCCTAAAGACAGAACGTAAAAAAAGAGCTTTTTAACGGAATGACAGACAACTGCAATAATCACTATACCAACGTATAACGACTGACTAAGTTATAAATATTGCCTTTATATGAATTCCTTACATGAAAGCTATGCCAGAAACTCACAATAGTCAACAACTCCCCAGTTTCTGATCATAGCCTAATAACATAGCCAACTAGAAGTGTACCTTTTATTTTATTTTTTGTACACAATTTAAAATGCCCACCAGTTATAATATATTTGTCTTTGTCTAGTGGTCCCTAGGGTCATACATATATAATTTTGTTTCAATTGACCACCACCTATACAATTCTCTTTTTCATTTAAACGGCTCCAGTTTATATTAAATAAAAAATTTTCTGTGGATTTTTGTCTGTAACGACAGCGATACAAAGGCAAAACCCTAACAAACTTTGAATTCAAATAGGGGTCCGACCGCTGAGATAATGGCAGTTAAATTTTCTTAATCGCTTGAATTTTAACAAAAAGCGAATCGAGACTAATTTTGTATGAAGGCTATTTGAAAACCCTGTAATAGGTTAAATTCCATTCGTTCCATTCGTTCTCGAGAAAAGCGCTTGGGATGTGTTTTGGACGTATCCACTGCCAATAAAATACAATATACAGTACCGGACCAAAAAGTGGCAGTCGATTGTACCCCAAAATTTCAAAAAACTGCCACTTTCTGGACAACTTTTTAAAAATTCTTGAAAACATCGTTTGAAGTGCAAATAATGTACATGTTCAATTTTCTACGTTCGTTCTAGATGTATAAAGTAAAAAAATGATATTATCAAATTATTTCTACTTTGAGAAAAGATGGATAAAATACGCAAACGAGAAAATAAAAAAACAGTTCATGAATATAAAAATACGCAAACAATTT
>SCLF01009125.1:0-12861 GCA_004367975.1 Mesochordaeus erythrocephalus
TAGCGGGGTCAACTAGGTCCAGACATCTGTTCATCCGAATACAATATCTCCAGACAACGAAGCCTCCGATTTTTTTTTCGCTGAATCAAAAAATTGTCAAATATAGAAACTGGGACCAAATTTGGCCCCAAATCAGTGTGGGAGTTAAAGCTATATATCTTTTCCCAGTATAATCCAATTATTTGCTTTGCATTTTTATGATTGTTTTATTCCAATGATTTGAACTTTTTCATAAATACAATGCATGAATCAAAATTGATTAACTAGTGTGCAGAGACCTATATAAATATATGTTGACGACGTTAATTTTACTGGGTTCTGAATAGAAATTGTCAAATAGTAATCCAGAATCTGCTAAAATTTCTTGAAAATTTGAGCTTGGTATTAAACGCCACTACGCTTACTAGTTAGTACTCTTTACTAATGTAAAAAATGTGCCCAAAGCGTTTTAGTACCAAATCGTCCCTATACGTTTGTACTAGCTGTTTTTCCAAAGAGGGTTAAATATAACTATTCGGTTGTCATCGCATTAACAGTTAATGCCAAAATTGTCCAAGCGTCCCCAAAGATCTTCTCCAAAGGGTTACATAATATAAGTATCCTGTTTATCGTATTCTTGTTTCGCGTATCCTGTTTCTCGTATTGTTACATTCGTGCTTCGTACTCCATTGTTGTACCTTATTAACAAAATGATTAAACATAAAGCCTAGCATCGTTTTATAAATCTTAAACGTGAGCTGGGGTATATTTTGGCTTCTTGAGCACGTGTACCACGTACTTATTATTCATTTACGACCTATGCGTTACAAGTCACATGGGAACCTTCACAAGGCCCTATAATTCATTAATATAAAATCATTAAAAACGTATTGTTTATAATTACGTTCCAAACTAACATTAGATAAAACGTTTTGCGAATTTAGTGACACTGAAGCAAATTCTCAATTTTTACACAGAAACGGCGGAATATACGTGAAGGGAAACCAGATAATTCAAAACATTTCATTGACGTTCTTAAAACCAGTCGTAGTGGAATCATCGTACCAAGCGGAAACAGTAGCGGTGAATATCACGAGATAGCTATAAATAGCCCATAGAAGTATTCAAACGGGATATTGCTAGGGAGCCAATAGCACTTACAGAGTGTACAAGTAAATTAGGTATTGACATATGCATATTCAGAACGAAAATGGCGTACAAACGGAAGTTATGTATAACTAGTTTAATAGATATAAACGACACAGCGACATTAATACACTGTAAAAGACAGAATTTTATAGCTGACACATGCATTTTCAATAGAGTAGGCCCCGTAATATTTTTAAGTACACATAATCCAGTAAAAGTATATAATTTAGAAAACAAATACAAACATTTCACGGGTTACGCCATGTAAAACAAGCGGGAAATTTTGAATTCACATGCGATAATATATTATTTCAAGAAAAAATCATAGTACTTTGCAAATTAACGAGAGTCTCAGCATGAGTCACAGCAAGAGTCACAACATGCAAAAAATGCACAAATCGTGACAAAATGCAAAAATTTCGGTGTAAAACTAAACCCTATGAGAGAAATTAAATAATTTTATACTGGGAGTTAATAAAATGTTCGCATCCGCAAGTTGCAATCAATATCGAGGACATGATAATTTGTGCAAAAATTCACCAAAACAAATCTGCGGTTTTAAGATCTTCTTTCCATCAAAAGTTATAGCGGCTGAACGAAAACGTAATAGGCTGAGTTTATTAACGGTAAATTATAATATAATACAATATTATATATTAATATCATTTCTGTGTAGATGGCGCTTCGGAGCTTGAATTAATTTATATTCTAGGACAAAATGGATGTTGTTTTAATTAGATTATTATGAATCTCGCATAAGCAAATATTGAAAGGAATATTGGTTCAAAAAGAAAGGGAACCAGATATTTGATTGGTGGTCAAAGAAATAGCTAAGGTTGATGCATGGCTCACGAAATTTTGTAAAATTCGAAACAAAACGATGATTTTGGTGTAGGTTTATAAAACCATTTATTAGAATTCATTTACTCTTTTATAATTATGTATACGGTATAAAACTTGACGTCAATTTATTTTTCAGACGATAGTCATTGTGACCAGGGCTCCGGTTTGTCTACTCAGGTCCAACAGATTTTTTTGGTTGAACCCGGAATTGTTTACTAGGAGGTAGCTGAATAGTCTCTTAGCATTGCCTTCGAATAAAATGGATTCAAAAAGGAAACCATGAGTCTTTTTAGCATAGCCCCATAAATCGGGACATCTAGAGGTAATATTAGTAAGCTATCAATAGTAATACTAAGTATATTTAAGGTGATTAAGGCATAATATATAGGGTATTAAGATGATAAGCCACCCTAGTAGCTGTTTAATGCTAATTCCCAAATAAAAAGATGGAAAATGCATGCCAAACAATGCAAGTCCCCTCAGCGGACGCGGATGTCGAACAGCTAAGCGACTTGGAAGATACAGATGAAGAAATGCCGATTATTGCAGAATTCGAAGCGTTCGAAATGCAGCCAGAATGCAGTAGAGAAGCAATTTAGCGTATAGGAACAAGCTATCTCGACATACCCAAGCGGGCGACGTTCGAGGAAATGCTGCAGTGTATTAAGGACGGCATCGTCTGGAAGGAGGATGTAAGCGCGGGCCAAATTATAGCGACATGCATGTCACTGGATACAGCTCGATTATATGCGGCTGGAAATAGCGATAAGGTATGCAAGAAAGGAGAGCAGGTTAACCAGTTCGATGTAGGAAAAATCAGGTTCATTGGCGACATGTATATAATTGCAAGGCGGGACAGTTTACGAGCGGCCAGTATACAGTACGTCACTGAAAAAAGTAATATTAGCACGGCATATAGTATACATTAACACGGCATATTAACTACGCATTACACTTTCGGGGTCAAAACTTTTTTCAGCGGTACGAAAGTATGATGGTGTGGTCAACCCATAGCACCCTGGCACACCACGTGGTGCTAGGATTATCACTTATAAAGCGGATTCCCGAAGTAAAAAACCGCGTGGTTAGCTCAGATCTAGTATAACAGCGGGATAGTATAAAAAAGCGAACGTTAAAGGCGAGATGGGTAAAGTTGTACGCGCAAGACAACCCCACCTCGTAAATACTGCCTCTGCCAAGCAGAAAACACTTATAATTTTCGTGTTACCAAGCGGTTTCCCAACCTCTTTCTAGAGGGGGAAGGATGCCCCTAGGATTTAAAGACTCCCAGGTTTCTTTGTCTTATCGCTTTTCATTTCACAATCTTGAATGTCCGTTGGGCATTCCTCCCCGACTAGATAGGGGAGGTTTCTAAAATTATAAAGCGGATTATATTATAACGGAGAAAAACTAACAGCAGCACTATATTCAAGAAATGGGAATTTGGATAAGGAAATTCGAGAGGCGGACAAAAGCGGGACCTAAACCATGTAACTGAATATTCACCAATACCGTAACGCCAGGTTAGTAAAGTATGTATAGCTGACCCCTAACGCCAGTTTTGCTTACCCGCAGGCTCCCCTAGTTTGTGCCTAGAATCCACTAATAACAGCGAATACAATAATTATACAAACGTATGGTTTTCTTTATATGATTGACCTTCCAACAGGGGATAACGTTTCCTGTTTATATTTCCGTCTGTGTCAACCGCTAAGGATGCAGTTCCAAGATTATATGAAAATCAGAAAGACGACTAAATCATCCGTACAAGCGTATCCCTCCTAACTTCCAGGCTCTTTTTTTTCCGTAACTTGTCAAAATTCCGTATGGACCATTTTATAGGTCATAGAAGTGGTTTAATGTTTGATTACTGCTTAATTAAACCCACCCTAAATTAGGTAGTTTGGCAGAAATGTGCCCGGAAAAAGTGTCGAGAGAGTGTCTTCGCCATACTCAACTGCGGAGAATGTTCATTAAAAAAAGTATGTATTATTCCCGAGTATAACGCAACTCATCGTTATAGGGTAGTTGGGCTACCGTTACTTGCATCTTAGTAGGAAGAACATAATTTTGATTAAAATCACAGGGGATAATGGTTGATACAGTTCTTTGTAGATCTGTTTTGAAATTCATAAATAACAACAGCCAAGAAAATCGGTTATTATACCAAAATGGTTAATTTTTTATATATATTAATAGCTTTTAACCAGTAGACACCGGCCAATTTAGATACCAACGATTTAATGGTTTCTCTAATTTTAAATACATCTTCTAGTTTTAACACTGTATTTTCCAAAAGTGAGTCGTAAAAAGTGCTTTTTTACCTTTAACTCCTGTGAACCGTTTTTGGCACATAACCCCTGTGAGCCGTGTTGAGCATTGTAGGCTCATAACTCATCGCTAATTAGTTTGTTATTTTGCAATTCCATTTGGTCTATAAATATTATCTCAATAGAAAAAGTGATGGAGCCATAGAAAAGGAAACACGGAAAACCCTGAAGAAGTTCATAAACGATGAAGTCAATTTTCTGAGAGAACGCATAGGGCTAGCCGGTTTAAATCTTCACTGCCAGATTAGAAATTGTCGGTCGATAACCTGGTCATTTTTTCGACGTAAATTTTCGAATTTTTAGGTTCTCAAGGTTTTCTCAAAATCTGCGCCATAGAATTTTATCTGGAAATACTGGTCAACGTGCTGACATATAAGTCATAAATAGAAAAAAAGTGGAACTTTTCCAGTTGTTATTTGTTAGGTACCCCATCTTGGATTGGGCCACTTAGATTTTTGAAGGCACAAATGTGAACGCAAAAATTATGTCACTATCAACTCCAAAAAACAATTCCGGTTTTTAGATAGCACTTCCGATGTAAAAATTGTTGTAAAAGATGAGACGTGGAATTTGGGGGGGGCATTCTGACCTATATCCCCTCAGTTTCGAGGAAAACGCGAAAAACTGCTCGATGAGCCTTAAAAGCCTCAAACGGTCCACAGGAGTTAAATGCTATTTGCTCAGCCAAAAATAAATTTTCTTAATTAAAAAAAAACTACCTTGGAATTTTTCATCTGTACCGAATTCATGCAAAAAATAGTTACTTTTAGCAACTTTAAGTAGATTAACAGCCGGAAAACTGTATGTTTTCATTCACGAACAGTTTGGAGACTACTGTCCAAAATCCAGAAGGGGTATTTTGGAACGCGAAATACTGTTAGATTGGCTATGAGCCAATCTTTAAGCACGTAGAATTTCAAAGTGACGAAATATACAGTTTTCGAGAAAAATGCGAGTGAATACTCGACCAACAAATAAAACGACTAAAAAAAACGTAGAATGGTATCTACTGGTTAATACATTATTGTGATCTAATTCCAACGCCTACAGTTAATCTATATTTAAATCCGCACCATATTTTATTGGAAAAATCTAGATGAAATGTTTTGTGAGATTCTGGAAATTCTAAAAGTCAAGGACTTCCGATGTTAACTCCTGTGCACCTTTTGAGCCTATTTTCACTCATCGAACAGTGTTTCGCGGTTTACACGAAACCGAGCAGAGCTAGGTCAGTATGCCTCTGAGGACTCCCCCAAATTCCTAAAAATAACAATTGGAAGAGTTCCATATTTTTTTACTATTTATGGCAGCACTGTCTTACATATTAACGCGTTGACCAGTATTTCCGGATACATTTCTGTGGCGCTGATTTTAATAGAACTTCGGCCAAAAATTACAACCGGAAATGAACTTAAAAATTAAAAATCTGAAAATTTACGTCGACCAGTTGTTTCGAATCGGACAGTGAACATTTGAAAGAACGTTCTCTTTGAAAATTAATTATTTGTATTTTACCGTGTTTCGTTGTAATATTATTAGCGAGAGACATGAGTCTAAACTTACTCAAAAGGGTAGACAGGGGTTAAGACTTTCATATTTCAATTCCCATTAACTATCCTAATTCAGAATGTTTATATCATGGTTGTTAGTATTTGTCACCTGCGGTGAATGTTCAACCAGCAATAATTTGTACGATGTGTTAGGTGTCAGTCGAGATGCAACGGAGTCGGAGATAAAAATTAATTACAAAAAGCTTGCCCGAAAGTATCACCCGGATGTGAACACTGACGAGGATGCGACTGAAACCTTCCAAGAGATTGCCTACGCTAAAGAGATTTTAACTGATAAATACAAGAGAAATATATATGACCAATATGGACACGAAGGGTTAGAAAAAGCAGGTAAGTGAACTCGAATGCAGAGAAACATAATAAATAGAAACTGAGTTCCTACCGTTAAAATTCTTGAGTTGTAATTAGCAAACCGTTGGATTTCTGTAAAAACGACAGTTTATAATCAATAAAAAATGATACAAAGGCTGGATTGAGATAGTGGTCCGACCGCAAGTTTATTTTGCAAATTGTTTAAATTTTCACAAAAAGTGAGAAAAAGTTTTGGTCTGTCAAATTAATTATACTAAACGTTTTTCTTCGGGACTAATTTTGTTTGAAACGGGGTTCCATCTGGTAACCCTAATAGTACTATATATTTATCAATCTAATATTGTTGTATATAATTAAAATGACGAAGTGTGCTTAGGACCTTTGTTTGATGGTTCATCACGTCGGTGCCTGTTGTGTTCATCTTACAATATACGCAAATCAAGCTTTTCTGTTATCGAAAAGCATGAGTAGTATGGTTTTGAAATTTTGTACGACTAAAGATTAACTCATTACCGATCAAATGTTATAAATATGATTTCTAAATATTCATACGTTTCCGTGATAAATGGCAATGATTGAAAGTTAGAGAGACAGAGACGTAAATTGTTTTATAGCTTCCGTAGTTTTATTAAATTGTTGATGGCTAGTATAAGACTATAGTATTCAGTGTTGAGAGTATATTGCGGTACGATGCGTCTTTTGACTATTTTGAAAATGGCATTTCCGGTATGATTTACGGGTGGCACCTGTATTTTAAGCACTTTACGAATATTCTATAACGCTGATTGAATACAAATTCGAAGTCTTTGTAGTATAAGTGTATGTATCAATAAAAGGTCCGAGATACCAATTTTCGGTCGTAATTTTGTTCTAATTCAAGTTGACCTAATAGCGACCACTTGAGCAGCGGACATCCGTGCGCGTTGAATGAGATATCGGTGAATTAAAAATCCATAAATATTGATTGAAATATTAAATTGAATACTGGATGGACGAATAAAATAAAAAAGGTGTGAAGTGCTTACAAATCATTACCAATAATTTATAATAATACATATCTGTTATTAAGCTAGGTGCGCTGAGTTTTGGATTTTTAGGTATATTATTTGAATGAAATTTCGGATTCTAACCCTTATATTATGGGCGTGTTTGTAAACAAATAGATACACATTAATTACAAAAAAATTACCAATAATACGTGTCTGTTATTAAGCTAGGTATTTTAACACCGTTAAATAAACAGCTAGCAGAGCTTCCCTCGTTCAAATTTTAAACGGAAAATATTGCTCCGTTTTGAATTGAGATGGAAAAGAAGAGCGGAGGGACATATGTCCCTAAAAGTTCTCCATCGGATATTTAGCTTAATCAACATGTATAATTATACCAGTATAGTATGACCATGTGCAAAGATAAATATATATATTTTAATGGAACAAGCCAAAGCTCAGTAAAACGCTACAAAATTGATGTTTAAGGTGCAAAATGTTTATCATAAATGGACACCCGACTTTTCCTTTTAACCCTCTTGTAAAAAATTGATGTACAAAAATCGCAACAGTTTTTAATTCCTGTCCCCCAGAAGTTAAAATTTAAAATTGGGCATTCATATTGAGAGTTCGAACTGGTGTTTCTTTAGGAAAATTCAAGCTTATATTTTATGTTAAGCTGACAGGCCCGGAGAAGAAGACCCATTTGGTAATATGTTCGGGGACATGTTTGGATTTGGTCAAAAAGAAACTATTATTCGCGGAGATGATGTCGTCGTCCCGTTATTGGTGACCTTAGAAGAGCTGTATACGGGAACGGTTATCAATGTTATCAGAACAAATAAAATTATTCGAGATGCCCCCGGAACCAGGGACTGTAATTGTCGGTTCGAAACACAAACTATTCGTGTTGGAAACGGGTTCCAACTACATCAACACCAGGTAAATACATGTACACGGTTTATTCGTATGGAATGCAATATTGTTGCTATTATTATCATTGTATCTTGATTCTGCATTAGACTGTCTCAACAGGCGTCATATTGACTTAGGTTAGGACCAGTTTATGCAAAATTATACGGCGTCGTATAATTAACCCCCCTAGAGACGAACGTTAAAAAGACCTTTTTTTGGAAAAATGTTAATTATAACTCATGGCGCATGACGGCTGACCGAACTAAACCATGCTAGATTAATTAGCCCCATGGGCATCCAACCATACTCCGATTATTTGTTTTAAAGCTATGGATCTCGAAAGTCACGTTGATCAAAAATGGACAAAATTGATTTTGGTCGTCCTAAACCTTAGTTTTTGCCCAGTTTTTCCGAGTTGAAATTTTATTGAACATACTTTGGGATCTAGGCATCCTTCCTCAATCATAACAAAGACGAAAAGTGAAAAATTCATGATTTTATCACTTTTTGAAAATTCATAACTAGGTCACGTCTTAAGAATACCCGGTCGAATAGGCCCACTTTCGAGCCAATCGGCCATACTTTCTGAAATCACATGTTTGACTTCTAGTGGCTATAAATACATAACGGGTTAGGAATTCGTGGTCGATCACTTGGGAAGAAATGTAGCTGACATCCGTGCGCGTCGAATGAGACCAATTTCCGGTGAAACGTCCGAATTGGACGCCTACAATCAGACATTTTCAAATATTCATGGCCTCAAATATTTTATGGGGCTTATTCGACCCATCGTGACTCAAAGAATCAACCCCGAATTCGTAACACGTGACCTAGTTATAGCCCAAAAATTGAATTTCGAAAGTACAAATTTTCAAGAGTGACAAAATCGCGAATTTTTCACTTTTCGATTTGGTATGATTTAGAAAACATGTCAAGACCCTAAAATATGTTCACTAAAAATTCGACTCGAAACAGCTGCGTTAAAAATATTTCAGGACGGCCAAAGTCATTTTTGAACAACGTGATTTCGAGGTCCATAGCTTTAAAACAGATAATCGGGGTATGTTCTAGATGCTAAGCTTGGATGCACAGGGGCCTAATTAATCTAGCACGACTTAGTTCGGTCAGCTTCCACGTCCGAGGAGTTAAAATTAACGTTTTTCAAAAAAAAGTATTTCTCGCGTTCTGTATCTCCGTATAATTTTACGTATTCTGGGAACAGATTCGGAACCGCAAGCTGTGATAAATCATACCTTTTTAATTAGATATCGGATTTTAAAACTTTTCCTAAGGACTTTTCCTTTATATGAATAAAATGGTGTCCTAGCTTACGAGTGATCCCAAGTTATAAAGGATTATGAATCATATGTTTTTAAATAAATTAATTATACGCTTGGATTCCTTCCCGGTCTAATACATCAATTTCTATGGAGGCTGAAGTATTTCACGAAATTTTTATTAAAGACGAAATATTAGAGAACATATGTGAAAATTTATAACATTACTGGAATCACTGATATTTGTTTTGCGATCAGTTGAATTTCTGACTTCTCAGGGGCTAGCATCAAAAATTATCGCGCATTTACAATAGGGTTAAGTTGAGTTTTAAATAGAAAATTACTGTATTACGATGGTGTGTGCATGATGTGGGGGTTAAATATAATTCGCGTACTAACTGACTTAAATATATATTATTACCAAAGTCACCAGCAGTCTCAATCGTCTCGAAATGTCAATTCGCACCATAGTTAAATGATTAGGTCATGTGACTCGAACGTTCTCGGTTTTGTAAAGTTTTTTAACGGATGACGTCACCACTTTTGTAGTTTTTGGAATTTTTTGTAATTGAGGCCGTTACCACTTTTGTACTTATTGTTATGTTTGTAATTCTTGTAATTTATGACGTCATCACTTTTGTGATTTTTATACTTTTTGTAACGTTTCGTAGATTTTGTACATTTGTGATATTTTTCAGTTTTTTTAGATCATTCTTGGATTCGCAGTAAGAAGTGTACCAATCAGAAAAAGACTCACACCCCTGCCAAAGCCGCCCCACCCCATGAAGTGGGAACTGATCGGTTAACGAGACTTAGTGAGTCTGATAGTTTTTTCTTGCGGTTCCAGTTCTTCTCACAGAGTTTCCAAAATTATACGGCGTCTTATAGTTAACCCGCTTAAAGACACAACGTGAAAAAGGCCTTATTTTGAAAAAACATTAATTTTAACTCCTGGGGGCATGGCAGCTGACCGAACTAAATCGTACTGGATTAATTAGGCATCCAATAAAAGCATCGAAAATATACTCCGATTATTTGTTTTAAAGCTATGGATCTCGAAAGTCACATTGTTCAAAATGGACAAAATTGGCTTTGATCGTGAACATACTTTCGGATATTGGAATGTTTTCTAAATCATAACAATGTCAAAAAGTAAAAAATTCATGATTTTGTCACTTTTTTGGCTATAACTAGGTCACGTGTTACGAATTCGGGGTGGGTCCTTTGAGAAGAAGTGAAGCTGGAGTCATGGGGCGTCGAATAAGCGCACCTTCGAGCCAATCGGGCATACTTTCTGAAATTGGACTCATTCGACGTGCACGGATGTCAGCTACATTTCTTAAGTCATCGACCCCTTATGCAGATATAGCCACTTGAAGTCAAAAATGTGATTCGAGGAAGTATGTCCGATTGCCTCGAAAGTGCGCTTATTCGACGCGCCATGACTCCAGTTTGAATTATTCTCAATGGACCGACCCCAAATTCGTATGTATGTTCACTAAAAATTCGACTTGAAACGACTGCGTAAAAACGATACTTTTATCACTTTTTTTCAAAAAAAGTTATTTTTCACGTTCTGTCTTTAGGGGGGGTTAATTTTGGACATTCTGAGAACAGTTTCGGAAAGCAAAAAAAAACTTTATCAAACTCACTCAGTCTCGTTACCCGATCAGTTCCCACTTCAAGGGGTGGGCCGACTTTTACAGGTGTGTCTCATAGCAACCCTAAAACATTACCATAGGTCTGTGAAAAATGTTCTAATGTTGAATTGGTCGATGATGATGTAGAAGTCGAGATAGAAATCAGACCTGGATTACGTCATGGAGATCTTATCACTTTTCTTGGTCAAGGTGAAGTTGAAATTGAAGGTGATAATGGTGACTTGATTATTGGCATACATATGATGGAGCATGCCTTGTTTCAACGTGTCGGCGACGATCTCTTTACTAATATCACCATTTCCTTAAAGGTCGGCGTTTTCCCAACTTTTCGCGAATAATCCTGAAGTTTAGGATGCATTATTCGGTTTTAAAGTCGAATTGACTCAGTTAAATGGAGAGAAAATAACTATTTCGCGAAGTGAAGTAACTTGGTTTGGATTCAAGCAGCGAATTGTGAACAACGGAATGTCAATAAATGGTCAAAGTGGTCACCGTGGATCGCTTATTGTCACATATGATGTCGCAGTCCCAAACGTGACTTTTAGTAAAGACGAAAAAACTATTTTAACCGGACTTTTCGAACAAAATCATGTTCCTAATGCTTATAATGGTATTTATTTTGGAAAGAAAGCATTATGACAGCCACCATAATGACAAAAATTAAAATCACATCTTCGAGTTGGAAATTGGTGCTATGTGGGGTTAAATTTCATTCCAGCTAAAGCTGAGGAGCAGTGATTAGTGTACGGTTCAACTGGTCTCCTGAATAATCGTAGGCGTATTTGAGAGTAGTATAATAACAGTGGATTAGCTCAGTGGATTAGAGCACTGGACTTCCAAGTCGTAGGACTAGGGTTCGATTCCTGTTATGGCTTGTATATTTTCGAGCATACCTTCATCATATATCCTTATAGCCACGAAACTGACATAGCTCGTAAACTGAATATTGGGGAAATTTATTAATATTTGTTGATATATATACTTTGGAACTTATAATATGTTCCCAATGCCGAAACATGTTGCTTACGAAAGAGCTTTTCGGACTACGCGCGTTAGAACGAACATCACGCTAACAGTTTTAAGTACGTCGTCTATATTTTGGAAAAAGACCTATTTATTTTTTATTATATAAATATTCTATTAATTATAAAAATAAATTCATATAATTTATTTTTAAATGTTCAACGTTCAGCATCTTCCGAGAACTAAAATTGGTCCGTTTAAACACTGTAAATACTTTCTGCCTATTACACGGCTATCCGAAGTTGCCCCTCCCCCCTCTCAGGTTGCACGGTAACGTATACTTTTTTTTAGCTTGTCTGATAGAGTTTGTTCTTGCGGTTCGAATATAGTCACATGTTTGACTTAACTACATAACGGGTCTATGAGAAAATCTATCAAATATCCTTAAAATTTGATGTGTTGTAGGGCTTGGCTTCACGATCATAGTTTTACATTACGAAAAGTAGGTACAATTGATTCTTCTCAAGTTATGGTCATTTAAGGCTCCACAATAGGGGCTTTTGGGGGTTAACTGTACGAAGGAGTATATATATCGACATACTGTAATGAGATGAAAAAAACCGCAAGGACAAACTCTATCAGACAAGCTAAAAAAAAAGTATACGTTACCGTGCAACCTGATAGGGTGGGGGCAGAGGCAACTTCGGATAGCCGTGTCTATCTATTATATCCCATTTTCAACCTGCCTGTAATCCGTCATGTTTGGCGCTATTGAGCCCAAAGTGGAAGTTGGAAAAGAATGAGAGCGATATAAATTCGTGGAAGACCAACGATACCTAAATGGTTGCGATATAAAAGGTTTGTACTGATATTGG
>SCLF01009236.1:0-12856 GCA_004367975.1 Mesochordaeus erythrocephalus
GCTCCGCTCAGTTTCGAGAAAAACGCGAAAAACCGGTCTATGAGTTTTAAAAACTCAAAAGGGAGCACAGGAGTTAAGAGTTACAATTGTAAGAAGTCCACCGCAAGTGCGTCTAGATTGCCTTACGCTGTTATAGTTACTACATCGTTACTAGTTTAATTTCATAGTGGTACCATGTGTTAGAATCTGTCCATTCTATCCAGTATATACATAATAACCCCGAAATCCGTGCATCGAACAGGAGAACAAATATTGAGTTACACATAGTGTGGACAGATTCTAACACATGCTACCAATACGAAATTTAAGAATTTGTTTCAAAAAATTAGTTTACGATGTAGTAACTTTAACATTGTAAAACAATCTAGACGCAGTTTAAGTGGAGTTCTTACAATTGTAACTCTTAGTGGCCAAATTCGAATTGTTGAAGTTGGAATACCAAAAAACGTAAAAATAATTTTTGGGTTCGATCCGAATTCAGATTCGGACATTTAAAAAAATCCAATAATTGGGCAACCGCGGATAAGCATACAAAAAAATGTAGAGGAAGTATCGTGATTGTAATGATATATGTATCCTTGGCTAAAGTGTTGTTTTTATTAATTTCGTTTTTACTCTTAAAAATATATTAACATATATCAGAAGACGCATCATCAAAAAGTCTGGAGGAATATGTAAAAATCACATATGTAAAAATCCCGGGTATGACGTCGGTTTAGAAAATAAAACAAATATGTTGTTATCCATTACAATTGGCGTGTTCATCATTGTATCATTTATAGTGTATTTTGTACTGTCATGTATACTGTCGATTACCATTTATTAGCATTGAGAACTGAATCATTATGACCACAGTAATGTTTTAGTGTTGCATGAACTATGTTTGGTGAAGTTATGAGGTTAATAACATTCGTTCTGTCCTGAAGTTAAGTTCTCAAATTTTTTAAACCTTAAATGTTCCAAAAGTATTAGGGTGAGCAGATGCCCCGCAAAAATTCCAAACAATTTTAATTAATATAATACCAAGCATTTTCACCCTTTGCTAATTAAATCAATTTAAATATGAGTCAATTACTGTCTTAATAGCATTGTTTGGATCGTCTCTATGACTTTGGTCAAGTTATATAATTTGGAATTTTTTGTAATTTTGAGATTGAAGGACTGGTCAAGTTATTGGAAAGTTTCTCGGTGAAGTGTAATTTATGCAAAATGTATGGTAATTTACTGCCAACTGTCTTCTAAGGTCATCTCTAAAGTGGTATAGTTTGAAAATTCACTTCGGTGATACAGTTATGTATCACAAGAATCGTATTAAGCCAGCTCGAGTTAATTAATTGATGAAGGAACCGTAACTTAAGGTGCTAATGGTTAACCTAAGACAGTTAGGAAAGATAAACGCTGTATGTGGATGATTGTTTTTAAATGGACACGCTATATTTAATGGTTATCTAACATTTTACATGTCAGGCCTCTAAGGTGCAAATAGGAGGAACATCCAGTACGGGCGGTAAAAATCTGCCTCGTCGGTTTCTTCCTCGCG
Organism: Mesochordaeus erythrocephalus; assembly: GCA_004367975.1. Taxonomy (NCBI): domain Eukaryota; kingdom Metazoa; phylum Chordata; class Appendicularia; order Copelata; family Oikopleuridae; genus Mesochordaeus; species Mesochordaeus erythrocephalus. The sequence goes on from SCLF01009236.1 coordinate 1,541, forward strand.
CGGCCATTTATCAAACATGAAACGATGGGTCAACAAGAATGCATACTGAATTAATCCTTCATAATCGATTCGAATGGTGTCTAGTCAAAAGCCAAGAACTCGTGTACGCATGTGCCAGGGGCGACATTATTGTGTAAAGTCAGAAAATGAATATATACAAAGATGAAATATTAAACTTGTAAAATTAACTTGAAATAAATATATGATACATAATATGGAGCCGAATTATGAATTCGGAAATGCTACCATGTCCTGTATACAAGTTGATGTAAAAGCACACGGAGATCCATGATGAAAGATCTTTCATGTGGAGTGAGTGTTGCCAACGACGTAATAGAAACGCGCCAGGCTTATGATAATTCACTAAAACAATTAGATGAGGACAAAAACAAGGTATTTGCAAGCGGATGCAGAAGTAGTATCATTATAGGAGTGTCAGTATGGAGTAATCTATGCTCACGAAAAGCTAGAAGAAGTGCCGGATTTCCGATGATATAATCATGAAAATGACCATGGAGGAGCTCATGGGAGTGAAAAAGCAAAGGAACTGAAGGAAACTTGGAACTGACCAATAAACCCAACAGTAAAAAGGTTCACATTTCTCTCAGAAATGAAGCCCGTCTCAATCTCATCTCGACAAAATGTTGCTGGATAAGGAACGAATTGACGATATGAGAAAGGTGCTAGTGGAAGAGCAAGAGACATAAGTTCATGACAAATAAACGAAACTGTTTGGAAGGTTTTTAAATGCGCTTCCAGATATGTATAATGAATATTAAACCTCTGTTTTAACAACAATGGCAGATGCAGAATAATGAAAATTATTCACGATCATATATAATTGCTTAAACTAATCATATTCTAATAAGAACCGACCTGACTATATTGGACAGACGAGTGTTTTCAACCAAGAAAACGCGAGACATTGCATATGATACTATACGCACGCGGATGTTAGATGTTCACAGGGCAAATGTAACGGGTGATGATCCGTTGACTAGAGTTGGAACTCAGCGCATATAAACTTTCAGCTACTATATCAGAAGGCAGTAACAACGAGATATACACCGCGATATGCATTAAGAAAACCGGAAGATATACGGATAACTGGTTCGTTTAAAAGGGGGGGGGCATGGAAGGGGATAGCTTCCAAATAGTTGGAAGGCAGTTAGTTCCAGAATGGGACAAACTGGATAAAATCGACTAGTATAGGAAAGTGACTGACTACAGACTTTCTCGAGCTATAAAGACTGGTACAGTGGCTTATAACCAAGTTCCAAGCAGGTTTCGCCAAAAGTATGGAATGATCAAACATGATCTGAAGTTATGAACCAACGGTTATAATGTACATAATTTAGCATGCACGATTACACGTAATCAGCTAAAGAATATGGAAACCAATCAAATTCATTCGCTGCTTTTTCAATTCAACCGATGTTATTACGATCAAATCGTAATTAAGATTGATTACTATCATATAAAAACATTCCGATTTTATTTGGTGTCATTTTTGTGTTGGTGTTCTAGGAAATATTCAATTTAGATACCTACGAATTAGCTCCAGATTTCGAAGTTCTTATTAAGTATCGACTGGATTCTATACAAGAATGGGAATCATACATAAGTCAGGTTACCCATTATTATTGTATTAGTTCATTTAGCCAGTAGATACCACTTTTCGTTTTTTATGCAATTTTCTCGAAAACCATACATAGTATCGTTAAAGATTAACTCATTTCCGATCTAGTGGTATTTCTCGTTTAAGAGTACCTGTGTTGTGTTTAGTACAGTAGCGCCAAACTAAGCACCGTAAATGTATTTACTTAATTAAAAAAAAAACTACCTTGGAATGTTGGTCGTGAACCTATTTCTTAACAACTTTTAGTAGTGCTGTAGCCTAGAAACTGAATAGCCTCTCTATTTCTCTCTCTCTCTCTCTCCGGCTGGTACAACCTTTCCGCAGTTATCTTGGGATCATCTTAATATTTGTTTTGAAATGTTTAACTTTATATAGCCATACATATTTTTCATTTTTGAGATTAGTCTTCTAGCAGCGTCGCATTCGTGGACAATGTAATTGTCCCGTCTTTCTCAAAGGTCGCGGTGTAATTTCTCGTTCTGAAGACTTTACTTCGTAAAATGTGTACTAGGAGATATACATTAATTTTAACAAAATTTCAGACAAGGGACATTTATTTTTAAATTACGAAAATCCATTTGCGGCTAGAAAAATCTTTTAAACGAAAAAGCACTTTTTAAGGGAATTGTTAAGGTATTTAAACAAGAGACTTACAATTAAATCGGTGAGGGAAAACCTTTAATCAAGCAAAAATTGAAAGCGATACAATATATGGTCTTCGAGAAAATTGAAAAAAGGTGCCTGATCGCCAAACAGACAGGCGTGGTATCTACTAGTTAAAAATAAAATAATGATGACTGTGTTTTTCCTGGCGCGTTAATGTTTAGTCGCTTTAACGTTTAGATATATTGAAAACTGAATATTCATCAAAATGATTAGATTTTACGAACATGGAAAGGGTTTTAATCATTGCATAGAATCACATAGAATGATAGAGGAATGATACAGAATTGATACTGTAAAGACCTTTTGACAGTGGTGAAGTAAAAATGGCCATAATCGTACCTGAAAAATGTCAGGAGTACCATATTTGATAGAAAGGTTAAAAACCTAATGAAGGTGAGCATTTCTAAAATCGAATTATTGTAAGCCGGAACGCACTTGTAACTCTCCTTATTCAAGTCTGAGAATTCAATTTTAACGAGAAGTAGAAACGCTGCTTCAAACATACCTCTGTAATTACTTCTATTATAATTACATTCCAGGTCAAAACGGTCTGTATTATTTTCGATGAGATTCCTGCAACACTATTGTTTAGTCGATCCGGAACATATTATGCTAATCTACGAAATAATAGACGTTATACCAGTTTACGATAGGAACCCTTTTGTTCAAAAATTCAGCGTTGATATTGCGTAGCAGTTCGCACCATAGATTTTCGATGAAATTAAAACATGTATTGACAGTTAGAATCTCGAATTGTTGGGTTATACCACTCGTTACGACACACACGGAATGTGTGCCCTAGTCGGGAACTTATCGGCTAGCGAAGGCAGGCTTCTTTTTTCTATTGAATTCACAAATTACGAATTATTATTTGGATTGCATAGAAAATCTCACTCTACTCGGCAGAGTTGCCTGGTATCATTAGAATACAGAAAACAGTTAACAGTGGGTTATTATAAAGTTTTTTTTGTTAGCTACTTAGAAGTTATTAAGACGGGGGTTAGTTAAAATATATGGTGAACTCTTAATTGGAAGGAAGACGTATTTATTCGACTTCAGTAGATGTTCTAAGCGGAACTAAGTGACTACATTTTCGAGATCCGCAGGATAACATGTATATATATATACGTGTTTGGTAATAATATCATCAAATAAGAAATGAGATAAGAGGAGCAATATCTTTCAAACTAGGTGAATAATAGGTGTATTTAGTAAGCAAGGGATTGCAAATGATTTAAAATAATGAATTAAGGTTTAGCCAAAAACTAGTGGAGCTTTTATATGTGGATCTACAATGGACGATGCCTATTTGTATTATCTATTACTCAATATAAATAAACTTCTCTGGATCACCGTGCTAACCGTTGTTCCCGCCAATTAAGCAGTGGAGACCGAGGGTGAAAGTTCCTGTGGAGACCGTTTGGGTATTTTTGTTCCTGCATTCTTCTTTTCCATTTCAATTCAAAACGGAGCAATATGTTTCGTTGAAAATTTGAACGATGGAAGCTGGGCTATCTGGCTATTTAACCTTGTTAAAATTATTAAACAATAATTTTTTACAAAATTATTTATTATTATGTAGAGCTTTCGAACAATAAGTTCATCATCAGTACTAAAACATTTTTTTTAAAAGACTCAAATAAAGTACTGATGATGAACTTATTGTTCGAAAACTCTACATAATAATAAATAATTTTGTAAAAAATTATTGTTTAATTATTACAAACTGTCAAATTGCTACATATTATTTGTTAAAATTATATTAATATGGCTTACCGATAACGTATGAAAATTTCATTCAAATAATATTTTCTCCGTCAAATCTATAGCTAGAAGTCCAGAAATTTCAGGGTACCTAGCCCAATAACCGGCAAACATTATTGTCAATTTTTTGTAATTAATTGTTATCTATATTTTTACAAACACGCCCATAATATATAAGTTTTAACGCGAAATTTCATTCAAATAATATTTTCTCGATCAAATAATATGCCTAAAAATCCCAAAAATTGTGCGCTTAATAACAGATGTGTATTATTAGTTATTTTTTACTGGATATTTCCAAGTGCCTCATAACGTTTCCATTTTTTTCCTCGTACATGTGTATTTGGCTCTCTCTTCCAATAGTTTCAATCGATATGTATTGATTTTGAGTTTTATTTCCAAACGAAGCCTCGAAATGTTATATTTTTAAACTCGTTTGGATGTAAATTCTTATAGAGAAAGGTGGGCTACACGCAAGTTAATTAATTTTTTAGATATAATATAATTACGAAACAAAATTGACGATATTGGAGAACATTTTCACAGCTTCACTGTAAATTCACAAACAAATACGTAAGTACCCTATAAGAGCGTACTTTTTTTTCATTGCCATCAAGGATAGCCAAAGAACATTAATAAAATATTATTGGGTTAAAAGTCTTGGATTTATAATTAGAAAACGGTTGGATTTCTGAAAAAATGGAGACTTCTTCACTATTTATTTAACAAAAAGTTCCTACCGTCAAAACCCTTAGTGCGAGAGTTAAAACACTGACAAAATGTGGATTGAAATAGAGGCCCGACTGCTGAGATAATGGCAGTTAAATTTTGCAAGTCGCTTCAATTGTCACCAAAAGCGCCAAAACGGTTTTGGCCTGCCAAATTAGTTACGCTGAACGTTTTTCATCAGCACTATTTTTGTATGAAGGGTATTTGAAATCCCTCTAATATATTAAAATTTGAAGCAGATCCATCCATTCGTTCTCCAGATATCTGCGAAAGAAGAGCGTTTTTGGGTGCTGAGGGACAAACGTCCCTTAACGGTCTCCACTGGTAAATCTTTTCGTGTGGTTAGCTCACACGAACACTCACTCAATTGAAATAAATTTGCTTTCAACTATACCGTCCATTATTTACTGTAGATTCACCTGGATGTTAGCCAGTTCATCCTATACTTGCGTTTTCAGTCACTCCCATGAGCTGTGTCAGTGACATATTTGGTTATTGTTTGATCATTTTTCGAGTTCTAGGTCTATTTCAAAGAAACTAACATTCCAATAACGATAAGGTCATTAATTGATCTCTCGCCTATTTCTTTCTAGTGGATTATTATCGTTTGTCGGTACTGATTTAGATTGTTTAAGTTGGAAATCCACTCGGGTATCATTTTCTTGAACTCTCCCCATATTTTCGATATTTTGGATTAAAGTATTTTAATAAATTATAAATATTAATTTGTATATTATTAACTGCTACAATAAGCAGATACGAAAATAGTTGGTATTAGGGAAGTTGTTATTTAAAATATATAAAAAAATGAAAACGAACCAATTTTGGTTAGGCGACTATTAAAACAATATGAGGCCATAATGCGATATCGTAATAAGATACACTGAAATTTAATTACTTCCCTTCCAAATAATCATTATTTTGAAGTTTAACTAAAATCGTCGCTAACGAATAAAATGAAAAATAATACCAAACTTGAATCTGGTCGTAAATAGACACAACCAAAAATAAAATTAAGGTCCTATATAACCTATATTTTACTCGCTAAACAATGCTGTGTATATTGAAATTGCTAATTTTTAGTTTTTGTAACTCCGAAAAGGTAAACCAACATTCAAAAATTGGTGATTAGATTAACGACCAATCTAAAGAACACACAATTCAGTAATGCCCAGAATCGAATCAGCAATTCAATTCGTTAATCGTGTCAATATTCAATTTTGATAACCGCTCTTATTCTTTGTCTTGGCTCGGTTTGTTTCATATAATTAATTCGTTGGTAGCAGAGAATAGATTAATATTTGTGGTAGGAGGTAAGGGATTATTCCATTATTTGGTCTCATAATTTCGGTCGATATTGACCGCTGCTCTTGCCCGCAACCAACATTATACATTGTAATATACTTCTAATATATCACGGTTATTTTTATACATGCATTTTTTTATCATATATTGTAATTTGGCTGCAACCACATAGAGCGTCTACAATACGACTTTTTTTAACTGAATGATAAACGTTAAATAAATTGTTTTTCATCTGTTTGATTTGCGTAACTGTTGAAAAAAAACGCATAAACTTCTTAATTATTATAAACTACTACACTTGTATTACTTGTCATATATTAGATCCCACATTTAATATTCACTTTAGACATCACTAGACCAAGCTAAATCGTTATCACTTACGGTCTTCTACGTCACACAATTCCCATATCGGGTCGTAACTGAATATGGGTGATCTATTTTTATCTTCCAAGATGACCGCCGTGTGGTTTAGCCCGTTGGTTTTTAGATAGTTTTAGATATAGTTTAGATAGTCTAAGATAATACCATTGTGTATCAAAAAGATAAGGGCCGAAGATAATTCAATCTCCAACATAAATATGTACATCGATCCTTGAGTGACATTAATGTTGAGATAGATGCAGACGTTCAAGTCTCGTGGTCAATGTGCATATATACAGTGGTTGATGACTCAAAAGGTACTGGAGAATCGTGGTTGGATCAAGCGTGGTGAATATTCTGGATCACGTATTATTTACTTCATAAAAAAAAATAAAAATATTTGTAAATATTAATAGTCGAAATAAATAAAGGACAACTGACATCATGTGAGATATAGTCTGAAGCCGATTGTACTGATTGTTAGGTAATACGAGGGATTTGGATGGCTGGGAGGTAAGGGCATTTCAGTAAATATGGAATGATTGCTGGTTCGCGTCACTCGCATCTACAGCTTTTTATACGAAGCAAATATTCGTGACACGGATTATATGCACCTACATTTCCGAGGGTGGTCGCGTACAACGTGCCAACCTATGGGAACACACATTTATCGATAGTTAATTTTAACGCGTATTCCGTAAAATTACAATTTTAAGCACTTATTTAGTATTAATTTCTAACTCATTTAATATCACTGCATTACCTAAACGTTCCGCTTTATAATGGTAAACATTTGATTTAAAATGTTTATGGATTTTCCGGAGAGACGTCTCGAGAAAAAAATTTACGACTGCCCATATTACCTACGGTACTCTAATTGTTACCGAACCATTGTGTAATTGATTTTTTTAAACACAATGTCTATTATAATTTGATCATAGAATATCCAAAATTATACGACCTCGTATAGTTAACCCGCCCCCCACCTAAAGACAGAACACGAAAAAGATATTGTTTTGAAAAACGTTAATTTTAACTCCTGGGGTACGACAGCTCATCGAACTAAATTGTACTAGATCAAGTAGACCCCAAGGCATGCAATAAAAGCATCGATAAGATACTTCGATTATTTGTTTCAAAGCCATGGACCTCGAAATCACATTATTCATAAATGGACAAAATTGACTTTGACCGTCCTGAAATATAGTTTTAACGCAGTCGTTTCGAGTGACACGAATTTTTCACTTCTCGATTTGGTATGATTTTGAAACATGCCAATATCCCAAAGTATGCTCACTAAACATTCGACTCGGAACAACTGCGTTAAAACTATATTTCAGGACGGTCAAAGTCAATTTTGTCCATTTGTGAACAATGTGATTTTCGAGGTCCATAGCTTTAAAACAAATAATCAAGTATGTTTTCGAGGCTTTTATTGCATGCCCTGGGGTCTATTTAATATAGTACAATTTAGTTCGGTGAGCTGCCATACCCCAGGAGTTAAAATGAACTTTTTTTTATAAATGTCTTTTGGATATTCTAAGAAGAAATTCGAAACCGCAAGAAAAAACTCTGTAAGACTCACTAGGTCTGCGTAATCTATAAGTTTTCGCCCAAGATCCTAGGAGTACAGTTATGACAGTTGTGCGGTAGCTCACTCCACTACGTCCTCGTATAATGCTAATGAGATATGTAAGGTGTCGCTAAGAGAATAATTTGGTTGGTGGGGGGATGGGGGGTGGGGTACGATTAGGTCAGATTTGGGATATGGAACATTCCCTGTCAGCGATGTATAGAAAACAGCCAAATGATTAAAAACAATGGGACAACTCATTACTGATTCTTCCAACTCAGTTGGCACACGAACAAACTGACATGTGGACACGTCAGCGTGCTTAAAACCATATTATAATTTCTTTAGTTGTGTCCATTAAACCCAACAATGACGCTAGTGTGATCATATGACCGTATCGTATCAATTACTCAAGAGTGGACACGCCTAAAGTCTCACGCCAATACGATTCACCGTGGAAAATTCTGGACAAGCAGCTGGCACGAGTGACTGCTTGAGAGTAAAACTGCGAATAAATCCTAGGAATTGCTGCCATTGTTTTCCCTTACACGCAGTTATAATTAACAGGTGTTTGGGTGGCTCAAATCAGTCATAATGGACTCTTACCTCTATTCGGAGGTAGGTGTTTCCTTTGATATTATCTTAAGTCATATCCTAACATTACGGATCGAAGAAATGTGACTATTCAAGTATTAGCGATATGATATAATACTTTCAATAAATACTATGCCGAATAAGCTATTGTTTTCAACTGGTTCATAATAATCGACACGTGAGGCAGCAATGGGATATATTCTCGGTAAGTTAGATAATGTAAATTAAATTGGGCATCTAGAGATGCCCGTAACGGCAATTATCCTGGGAGCTGCAGTCTTAGATGCTTAGTACAATGTTAATTACTCCGGAATTGCTTTATGAGTATCACTTAACCCTATCGGAAAAAGGTGGAAAGATGTGGTTTTTCGACCACAACAATGGCTACAGTTTTTGATACTTAATCCCCGGAGTTAGAATTTAAAATCAGTGATAAAAAATGTATCTGTGATCCCAGCCCAACATTCTATATTTCCGTAATTTATCCTATTGTCTTCATATTCGAATTTGAATGAAGTTTATATTCCGTATTTTTAATAAATCATCGAATTTCCGCGCAGAGGACTGGTTTGATAACGAAAGAAACCGTTAGTTCTTTCGACACATTTCGAACATGACAATTCTTGTTAAGTCTGTGTCACGACTGAAAATATCGGGGATCGAGATCAGGATCTCTAGAATAGTTCAGATAGTTTTAATTTTGGTCTGTCGTCCTTTAATCATATTAACTGGGAATTCACGATTGCATAGTTTGGACAAGGCGCGATGTCGGGGTTTTTGATTTCGTAGGAAAACTCAATCATCTGACGTATACTACGGACACTTAGAATTTACCACAATGGGCTCTTATACTGGGTTAACCCAGAAAGGCAGGTTGTCGTGTTCTTTGGTTCGAAATTATTCAAAATCATTGAAATTTACAGGCTAGGTCTTCGGTTTAATAATGCCGCGTTTATCAAGGGTTTCGTTAGTATCTTAGGTGAAGTATATATAGTGATTATGGATAAGGTTAATTGACCGAACGAATTCGGAACACTTCCCGGATTGAGAATATTGTTCATCATAATGAGCGAGTTACATATTAACCGCCAAGTGTGACACAATTTGGCGTCCATATTTAAATTATGTGTCAAATTCAGTATTAGCGTTACCCTGTCCGGAAGCCAGCATATAGCTAGCACGATTAAGTACCTTGAAATATATTATTAGTTTCTGGTATCTTTGGAAAAGGATTATTGACCGATGATAATAATGATATGTTAATTCATTAACGTTATTTACCAAATGTATCACTATTTATGACGTAACTTCGGCGGTGATGTGTATACTTGAAATTAGCTTTTCTACAGATAACACGATTACAACTTTCATCCTTTGATGAGCTAATTACTATTTGTTCGTCAAACCTATTCCGTACAGCAAACTCGCATATATCGTAGCAAAAGATCACGAGTTCGACAGATTTTCGAGAAAGAAACAACGAGCTGTTGGGCGCATTTGACACCTTTATAGGGCCATTTTTTGAGTTACTGGCCAATCTTAATATATAAGGCTGCTATCCTTAATATTATTTGCTACATGGCGACACACATTTGGACCCTCAGATATCAAAACCTCCAAAAGAGCAAATAAAAATTTTGGCACTACGGCACTTGATGTAAAACGGTTATACGGGTAGGTAAATGAAATTATCAAGTTTTTTGATAGAAACATAATTATGTCGGTTCTAGGTAAACCACGAATTGCAAGTACTATCAGATCACTCAGAAGTTCACGAAACATACCCCAAATCGCCACTCTGTGGGCTATTTTTATATTTTTGCGTTGACAGAGAGTCGTGGAAGAATACAAGATAAGAGTAACTATCATTATGTCCCAGTGTTTTGCCCGATCAATATCTTTACTAATTATCATTTTTACAAGACTTAACACTTATTAAAATACATAGCACGTTATAAATATCACAATTAGAATCTGACACACGCAAAATGTTAGGGTTATATAACGCATTGGCTTAAAATAGGTTGGCGTGTTAACCCTTATATTTTGCCTGTGCCAGGTTCTAATACGCCTAACCGTAATGGAAACGAGCAGTTTTTTAATGAAATATTTAGCTTTAGAGTAACGTATCCAAACTAACGCAATGACTTTGATATAAATAAGATACATTTATTTGGTTTAATATTATGCATAGATGATGCAGCTGTCACAAATGAGGCTTTTGTGATCGGAACGTACAAAACTAAGACAATCTACCACATGAGAAATTATGATTGATCGGTTCGTTACGATTTTTGACACTCGATATTTTCGAAATTTTTCAAAATATAAAAATAAAAGGTTTGTTACATTGGCTAATCCTCCGATTGTGAGTATAAATGCTCCAATTCTGACGTAATTACTCTCTACTAAAACTAATTGACCTTGTTGGTGTCCGGGAGTAATATCCAAGTCGAGTTGTCTTTCCTCTTCATCACGTGGTTTCTCTTACATCCCGAATGTAGAGTAATAATTAGATAATGGTGATTCATTCCCTATTAACTCGTAAAAGATCAGGGGAAATGCCTTCCAATATTGCATGATTAAAGCACCGGCCCTTAGCGATATAATGGTATTTATCTTTTGAAGATATCTACTTTGGTTACGGTATAAATTTTAAACAAAGTAACGGATGTCAAATTTTGTG
>SCLF01009347.1:0-12855 GCA_004367975.1 Mesochordaeus erythrocephalus
CCAATTTGGGAGGGGGGTCAATCAGACATTCAACCACGTCTAGGGCCTTAAAAACGCTAAAAACAGGCTCCGTGACAAAAGATGGGCAAAAAGGTGCCTGGGAGATATGGACAAAACTGATGTGAAGCGAGGGCCAATCTAACCTACGCATTAACTTTCCGATAACTCCATTATACAAGTATAGTTTATAGTCCGATTACTAACAACAACTACGGAATTTTACCCACTTAGTGTGAGCTAAATTTTATTAATTAGCGGATAATTGTAAATATGCTGCGTAGACCTGTACCGTTGTGCTAATTACCTGCATAATTTGCTGAATTACTGATGACTATTTTGACGTATGATTAACGCCTACGTTTATCTCTTTCACATGTTTACGCTGCCTGTGAGCATCGCGTCCAAATCCAGCGCAGGTTTGTAGATTTGGGATATTTGATGAAAGTAATTTGGTTTAGATTATTAAAATAATTGATGATTGGTTGGATAAAAGCTGCTAATATAATCAACTTTCTACAGAAAATATGTTGATTCCACATAGAGAGGTAAAGTTTTCCGGGTTTCTTCACAGCAAATCCTAAAGAGATAAGAATATGTACAGCTGTGCGCCCATTCTTTTATTTAGATTAATAGCATAAAAATTCGTTTTTATGTTTGATGTCACATATCCCTGTTGATACACAAATTTTATACAGCACTAACTGTCAATCAAGATTCAACACTTATTCACTAATATAGTGTTGTAGAGTAAAAATATCTAATTACGGAAAATTAATCCAAATGACTTCATCGTCTTATATTTTTTACTATGTGTCTAAATAAATTCCCGAAAAAGTTATCAAAAAATGGGGGCATGGCAGTTCACCGTGCTAGATTAATTAGGCCCATGGGCATCCAATAGAAGTATCGAGAGAATAGTACGATTATTTCTTGGTGACCTCGCTATGGACCTCGAAAGTCACATTGTCGAAATGGACAAATTGGCATTGATCGTCCTGAAATATAGTTTTTCCGCAGTTGTTTCGAGTCGAATTTTTAGTGAACATACTTGTGGATCGTGGCAGGTTTCCGAAATCATAAAAAAAATCGAAAAGTGAAAAATTGGTGCTTTTGTCACTTGTTGTAAATTTGTACCTTAGAAATTTAATTTTTGGGCTATAGCTAGGTCACGTGTTACATACTCGGGATCGGTTCTTTGAGAAAAATTGAACCCGGAGTCATGGCGGGTCGAATAACTCCGCTTTCGGGCCAATCCCGACCTCATATTTTTGACTTCAAGTGACTATAACTACATAACGGATTAGGAATTTGGGATCAATCTTATGATAAGAAATGTAGCTGTCATCCGTTCGCGTCGAATGAGACAAGTGACAAAAGCAGCATTTTTTTCACTTTTCGATTTTTTTATGATTTCTGCGTTAAAACTATATTTCAGGATTTGTCCATTTCGACAATGTGAGTTTCGAGGTCCATAACTATAAAATAAATAATCGTAGTATGTTTTCCATACTTTTTTTGGATGTCCAGGTGGCTAATTAATCTAGCACGATTTAGTTTGGTGAACTGCCATAAGTTAAAATTAATGTTTTTCCAAAAAAGTCTTTTTCACGTTTTGTCCTTATAGAGGGTTAACTGTGCCACGCCGTATAATTTCGGATAGTCGGACTTTTGACACATGTGTAATATTAGTCACCATGTGTGTTGGGAATCAAAAGATTATACAAGACAAAACTATTGTTCTCCTCCACTTTAAACAAAGTAAATTCAAATTATTTTTGTGACAATTTTAGTATCATCTTCTCGCGTCGCATTTTCCCATAACCGTCACCATCTTTTATAATTTAATCATCTAATCGGCGCTATAATATTAGAATGAGTAATATTGGAAATGCTATTATTGCTTACATTTTATACAATATTGAGGGAACTGTTGATCTGTGATATATATTTTTGAATAAACAACTGCTACATAAAGCTATAAGTAGGACCGTCACATGGACGGTTTAACAACTGATAATTAAGGTGAATCACTTGGCGCTCGTTAAGCCATATCTTCGTGCTGTTCAAGGAAATAATAACAAGGCTGTAAACGAGGCACTCGCTGAATTGTTCATTGAAGAAGAAGACTACGAGGTAGCTATTCGTTGTATTATGATTAGCTGAATTGGCGTTAGAAAAAGTATGTAGATAATACGTCCATTTAAATATTTAGGCACTCCGTGTTTCCATTGATGCTTATGACAGCTTTGACGCCATTGGATTGGGCTACCGTCTTGAAAAACATGAGCTTTTGGAGTTTAGGCGTATTGGAGCTTATCTTTACAAACGTAATAACAGGTAATAAGTAAATTAATTTAATGCAATAATTTAGAAACATAAACGTTAGAACTAGTTAGCAATTGTATATTCGTTAGATGACCTGCCACACGGGTGTCTGAAAGCAGCGCCCCTCCTAGGGGTCCCCGGGGGCAACTGATTGCCCAACGAGACTTAGTGGGTCTGATAGAGTTTTTTCTATCCGAAATTACACTCCTTCGTACAGTTAACCCCCTTTAAACAAAATGTTGAAATAGACCTTTTTTCTTTAATATTTAATTTAACCTATGGGGGAATAGCAGCTCAGCGAACTAAATTATCCTAGATAAAAGTATCGGCAATATACCCCGGTTATTCGTTTTAACGCTATGGACCTCGAAAGTAGACATTGTCAAAATAGAATAAATTGAATTTGACCCCACCAAACATAGGGTTGTTTTTAGTCAAATGTGTAGTGAACATACTTTGGGACATTGGGATTCTTTCTAAATCTTAACAAATCGAAACGTGAAAAAATTCGTGATTTTGTTGACATACTTTTTTTGACATACTTCACGAAATAACATTTTTTACTTAACTACATAACGGGTAAAATTTGATATGTTATAGGATTTGGGTTCACGATCAAAGTTTTACATTACCAAAAGTGCGTACAATTTATTCTGCTCAAGTTATGGTAATTTTAAAAACCCAAATATTGTGAAATTTTAAATTACCATAACCTTAGCAGAAACAATTTTGCGCACTTGTTGTAATGTAAAACTTTGATCGTGGAGCCAAATCCTATAACACATCAAATTTTAAGAGTATTTGATGGATTTTCTCATAGACCCGTTATGTAGTTAAGTCAAAAATGTGATTTCGTGAAGTATGTCCGATTGACTCGAAAGTAAGCTTATTCGACGCGTCATGACTCAAGCTTCAATTCTTCTTATAGGACCGACCTCGAATTCTTAACAAATGTCTACTTTCGAGGTCCATAGCCCTGGGGACTACTTGATCTAGGACAATTTAGTTCGGTAAGCGGCCATTCCCCCATGGGTTAAAAATAACGTTTAAAGAAAGGTCTATTTCAACTTTTTGTTTAAAGGGGGTTAACTGTAGGAAGGAGTGTAATTTCGGATAGTCTGGGAACAGAATCTGAACAGCAAGAAAAACTCTATCAGACTCACTAAGTCTCGTTGGCCAATCAGTTGCTCCCGGGGACCCCTGGGGAGGGCTGCTTTGGACACCCGTGTGCCAATAGGGAATTAACGTTCGAGTTCGTATAAATGACAATTTAATAACAACAAATCCATACCTAGGTTAAACAATAAAGTTAAACATTAATAATTTCAAGGCAAAATTAACAAAAATTATTAGGTGGAAACAATCGGTTGACCTCTGCAAAAAAGATGACTTGTTCAAGGATGCTATGGAGTATGCGGCTGAGTCACGCGATACTGAGTTAGTTGAAGATCTTGCCAGTTGGTTCCTTAAGAAGGTTTGGCAAATCAATATTAAATCAATTATTTTTATTTAGGGTCGACATGATTGCTACGCTGCTTGTTTATACACTTGTTACGATCTTATGAGACCGGATGTTGTACTAGAACAATCATGGAGGAACGGAATTACAGATTTTGCCATGCCCTATTTTATTCAGGTAAGCTTGTAGAAATTGCTTAATATCAATGTAATATCTAGTTATCGGTCGCCGAATTGTAACCAGTTTTATATGGTCTCTTCTATATGGACAGTTAGTGTCCAATATAAATGACAAATTTAACGCCTTTTTTCCGCGTATGTCCGACATAAGTCCAATAATAAAATGAGTTATTACTTGGAACGACCAAGAAAGATCCGCAACTACTAGCATGCCAGTGTCCATCATTTACTCCTAAACCGCACAACAACTTGTTTTTATTTGGGTTCCGTCTAATATTAGTTATGACTGCACATTTTAGTAAGATCGTTATTATTGATCACCACGGAGTATTAGTTTTGGCAATACCAGAAGTTAAAATATAGATACATGTATATCGATTTACAAATGTGGAAACTTTCAGTTTTCTAAAAGCTTTTTGAATCATTCCAGGCTTTAACTATTTTCTATAATTATTTCCATTGATTGAAAACTTAGTTAAAATATTAAAAAGTTATAGCAAATAAATTTAAGACCTTCCGAGAAATGTCTCTACGCATCGAAAAGCTTGAAACTGCTGAAGCCAATAGATTCACGGAAGACGAAAAAAAGAAAGAAGAACCTGAACAGCCTATCATGATGCAGCCTCAATTAATGCTCACTCAAGGAGGAAGTTTTGGTCAACCGGTAGTCAACCCTTTCATGCAACAACAACAAATGGGAGGTATCAACCCTGGTATGGGAATTGGTCAAATGGCACCCCAATATATGGGCGCTTACCAATAATTTCTTATATTGCAATTTTCCATATTCTTAATGTCACTATTCTCTGGTTTCATGTAAATCATATACAACATGATGACATTATTTATGTCGCGTGTCGTCAATACAACCTCTTCATGACATTTCTTCTTCCCATCACTTACCATTCGATTTCATCAAGTTCACTTTAGTTCAAGAATAATCATGAATGTGCAATCTCCGGCGCCACGTGACCAAAAAAACATTCTTCCTTTGTTGATCTTATATTTGTGTACACAGGTATCAAATTCTACTTTTCTAAGTTTGGTGGCTCGGAGAACTGTTGACCTGACCAAGTTTCATTTTTCTTCGCTCCCACATTTCAGAAAACTGAAATATGATGTGATTAATAAAAAAAAATCGAAATGAAGTCTTAATCTGCACGAAATGGCCGCGAGACTTTTGTATTCTTGATAAGGTTAAAGGCACGTGGTTGCAAACGTATTGCAAGCTTTGCTGTTACCAATTAATTCAGAAATGCATCTCAGCCGCATCCGTACGCGTCTCTATCCTATTAATCTTGACATATTTAATAAAGAGAAAACAAGCAATATAGCGCCTCCTCGATCAAGACGACATGGTCCTAATATTCACTTTTCGAATATTCCGTATAATGAAACTCTTAGAAGAGAATGGGATGGGCATGAAGGAAATATCACCTCAAACAATAAATATGCAAGGTACGTCTAATTTATTTATTATTAGCACCTTTCCAGGAAATATTCGGGTAACTAGCGTATTTATGAATATACAGGTTTTTTTATGTAAGATGGAAAAATAAAAACTTATTAGCGCTAAATAGAAATATTTTCTAGAAAATATGTAAGTTTGGAATATATTAAAGTCATCGAAATTTTTCTCTCAACCAAGTAATGATAATTCGATCATGTGGGGACGGTTACGAAGCACAATTTTTCATTAACAATAGAAAACCATGACGAACCCGAACTATTAGGGTTAGGTCCAACACCTGTAACGGATTGGCTCGAAAGTTAGCTTATTCGACGCGTCATGACTCTAGTTTCAACTCTTATCAGAGGACCAGAGTAACAGGTGACCCAGTTATAGGCCACAAAATGGCCTATAAAGGTACACATTTTCAACAAGTGACAAAATCACTAATTTTTCACTTTTCGATTTTGTTATGATTTAGAGAACATACCAAGATCGCAAAGTATGTTCACTGAAAATTCGACTCAAAACAACTGCCTTAAATATTTCAAGACGGTCAAATTCAACTATATTCGACAACTGTAAGAAGGCGCTAGGAAAAATTCTATCAGACCCACTAAATCTCGTTAACCGATCTCTTGCTCTCTATACCCCTAGGGGGGCACTTAAGACAGGGGTGTGATAGTTAACGAACAATGGAGTCTTATGAAGGTTACCACATTAGTACTTTCATAAGAATTTACTAAACACACGTCTAAAGATAGCCGCCCTAGCAAGAATCCTATATAAAAGCATTAACTATAAAAGTTTCTTCGCCCATCGGTAACGTACATCCTTCATGATTGATGTTCTATTACTATATTACTGGGCCATCGGATTATGCTAGATGGCCAATTTTACTGGCTACAAAATCAAATTTAGGAATTTTGTGCAAACTCTAGGAACTTCATGTAAAAATCATTCAATTCTCAAACTATCCGCGGTAAAATTTTACGTTAAATTTGGGATTTCGACTTAATAATTTCTGTTCTAAATATAGTACTACGAATATATAGGCTACTGTACCAATTGGTATTATTCTTCCCACATAGGGACCGGGAACTCAGCCAACTAATATTTTAGTTTGTTAAAAAGATAAATATTGGTCATCATTACGTTTAATTTTAAGACGTTACCAGGACAAGGCCAAACATGGACGCCCTAAGCTGAATGGAAACTATGTGGCAGAATTCCCTCGAATTCCCCTTTATAAACCAATGTGGAGTAAGGAGAATGTGGCGGACAACTACTTCAATGTTGATATGGCCCGAGAAAGAAAGCCTTCAAAACACGAAATTGAATGGTTCAAGGACAACTGGTTTAAAATGGATCTTATTAATCCGAAGAAATGGGCCATATTTCCCGGTGATGTCGTTAAAGTTACAGAAAAAACACATAGTTTGTATACTTCCTTCTAGACTTGCAAACATTTCCCAACTTTCAGCGGAGTATAGAAAATTTGGGCATGTTACGAGGATATATATGCCCCATGGATTAGTCTGGGTATCTGGCTTGAACCTAACACGACCGGTTGATTCATACAGTAAGTCGACAGCGCCTACAGAATTATTTCAGTATTCCCAGCCGTTTAATTACAGGTAATGTGAACACTATCATATGCTCATGCTCAGTGTTTGTCTGTAGGGATGTGAAAATACTAAAACATGGTCATTCCGTTATGCAAATTACCACAGACGCACGGGTTATGGCAGATGCTGATTTGGATAATGAAATGCAAGGGAAAATTCGTCAAGCCGCTGAAACCTTGACTTCTCGAGACGAAGATGGAAAGTTTAGTTTCTTGCGAAATAGCCATTCTAAATATACCTTAGGAACGTTGTCATTTGACGGCTAACTAAGAACTTTCTCATTATTTTCTTAATGCTTAAAAACTATTGGTCAGTTATGGGTTTTAACTCTGTAGAAAAGCGTTAACGCTTTTAACGTTTAATATTTCACTATTTTTACAACAGGTAGTTGTAAACTACCTTATAAACACTTACTAAAGCTAATACTTATTTGCCTAATATACGAATTTGCTGTTATAATGGGATGTTGTCTTAGCCGAAAATTGCGTAATTCGTTGTTATGAAACTAAGTTGAACTACAATTTTTAACGTGAAGCGATAATGCTTTTAGGACAGATAATTTTCTAAATCATTTTTGTTATGATCCAGAGCCTATGAGGATTCATTATAATTCGAATTTCGTTTGGATGCAAATCCGATATAGAATTTAACAGGTAGATACCATACTTCCCCATTTGGCCTTAGGGGTCTCTTTCTCAGTTTTCTCGAAGAGCATATGTTGAATCGTAAGTTTTTGCATGATGATTCAAGTTATTTACTAGGAGGAAAACTGTTTTTCCTATTTACTTTGGAGACTTACTAGTCTTCTAGCAGCGTCGAATTTCTGGAAAATTTAATTGAGTTTTTGTGTGTAATTATCTAGGTAACGTGGTGATTTATCTAAGCTGAAATTTTGTCTAGAATTCGATCTTGCATCTGTCGCTCATATGAAAAAAAAACTCTAAGAACACATTTTACGAAGTAAAGTCTTCAGGCCGATAAATTATGGCGCGCGCTTAGTGGGGAATGGGACAATAACATTGGCCACGAATGCAACGCTTCTAGAAGACTAATCTACAAATTGAACAGATGTATGGAATGACTGAACCCTAGGCTATCTAACGCTAAAAATCATAAAAAATACGTACAACCCGAAGAGAGAAATAGAGGGAATATTCAGTTTTCGGGCTATTCAGAAAGTACAATTACGACCGGGAAAACGGCATTCACTTTGAAAATGCTCACTTTGAAAACGCTCACTTTCCTTAACTCCCCCTGGTTATGTATGTCCAGCGAATTTATTTTCACAAGAACTTATGGTTTCTGGCTTAACTCGTGTCACAACTGTTAAAGTCAGACCGTAAGTGATTTGGCAAACATACAGAAACGAAAAAAGTTTGGCAAGTCCTCCTTTCATTCCAGATTTGCTGCTTGCCGGATATGTGGCATCTACTGGTTACTTTATTTTTCGCGGATTTCCGTTTTTTGTCGCCTTACACTTGGAGTGGCCCGAAACACAAATAATAATGAACTTGGGAAAAACAAATACGTGTTACACAGGATATAGTAAATTGATCAGGTTTACTACCTGAGCCGTCCTACCAGTCCAGGGAAATGAGCAAATGTTATTTCACACTAAGTTAACTTTATTACAAAAATGCAGCTATGTATGAAGATATTAATTGAACAAGAAGTTATGGTTTTTGGCTCCCAGTTATATGAATCATTTAGTGATAATGCTTTGGTATGATTACATTTTTTGTAGTTCATCTGTTTGGAGAATGAGGAATGTAATCTCTTGATTCTCCTACTAGTTCGTACCAGTGTACTTGCGTGGTGATTATGCTAAACCTAAACTTTTTGTTATACTTAAAAGTGAAAATCGTTGCCATCAGATGGTGTATCAGTTTTAGAAAACATTGAACCCCCCAAACGCTACCTATAAGTTCCCATCATCGTTGGGGGCAACCAAACTCCGTCCTATTCACCGTTGCAAATGTTAGAGCCTCTCGCTTAATGCCAGGTAAGTTTGCGTTTGACATGCCTATGTCAATATGTTACAGTATTTACGCGTACATCTTCACACTTTAAGCGAAAGGCATCTATCCATCTACATCCGTATCCATCTATATCCATCTACATAGCGGCCTTTTTGTTAAATGGTGTATAATTTCCCACCACATAAAATCTAGCCATAATTTTGCTTCTAGGTGTCTCAAAACCTTGCAGATTTTGGCACATATTTTGGTTTCTCTGCTTTCGTGTACAACAGTTGGAATATCATAAATGCACGGGTGTATTTAATCATATTCATCTGCTTGTTCAAATCAACCATGGTCGATGTTACAAATGTTGCGTAGTCCGAGTATTCATCTGGAAACGCTTTTATGTAGCGTGTCAACAGATCCATCAAGTTTTCATGATCCGCGTGTTCTTGATCATCTACCAGCATCTTCTGAAATAACAAGTACACGTATTTGTCATTTTCGTTATTTGATAGAATGGCAGACCATTTTGAAACAACGTTCTTGTGCTCCGGAAAGATTAACCCCATTTATTAACCTCTGCGTAGACTAAACGTTTCCTTGCCATGTCTTTCTCGCGGCTGAGGTCCTTCTTTGCTGTTTCTAGAATCTATTTGTGATCTTTATACAACTCAAGTGCTGAATTGCCGTATTCTTCATCGTCTTGCATTATCATATAACTCTCTTATCTAAATAATAATAATTATTTATCTATACTTAGTTTTATTTTGTTGTTCGTCTTTTTCCCTTTCTGCTTGCTCATATTTCCCCATTCTAAAATAATTTTAATGTTGAGACATCACATTTATGTTCGGTGATGATAACAGTCCAGCACAACCAAACAATGCTTAAGGTTTGACGCTAAACGAACCACACAGTTGTGTTGATCCAATCGTTTGTTTCGACGGTATCATGGTCATTGATAGCAGTGCTTTCCATTCCTCCTTTTGAATATATACTTTTTCTGATGTTTTCCGCATTAGGTTGGTTAATACCAACGGCCATTCTGCGAAAATATGTCCAGCATTTACCATGCCTTTACCTGGCAGCATTCGCTGGACATATCTCAATGCTCTCGCTAAGATGTTATTTGGTTGAAACAGTTCATGCTTTTGTCATGGTATAAACTTTGCACATCTTGCGTTCTCCTGTGTTGCCAAATTGTGTTACTGTATTTTCATATCTCTTTGCCATTGATTAAAGACTTCCTAGGGCATGAATTCTTCGTTCCAGTTGGTCGTGCCGGTTGGAAATTTGTTGCAATCCAATATATGTTAAAGTCTTTTTCGTTATCATGCGCAAATTCGAAAATTTCGGGAAGTATGTCCGATTGGCACGAAAGTGGGCTTATTCGACGCGCCATGACTCCAGCTTCAATTATTCTCAAAGGACCTAGTTGTAGCCCAAAAATGGAATTCCTAAAGTACAAATTGTCAAAAATTGACAAAATAGGGAATTTTTCACTTTCCGATTTGTTATGATTTAGAAAACCCAAAGTATGTTCACTAAAAATTCGTCTCAAAACAACTGCGTAAAAACTAAACTTCAGGACGGTCAAAGTCAATTCTTTCCATTTTTGAACAATGTGACTTTCGATATCCTTAGCTTTAAAGTATATAACCGGAGTATGTTTTCGATGCTTTTATTAAATGCCCTGGGGCCTACTTAATCTAGTACAATTTAGGTCGGTGAGTTGCCATACCCCAGGAGCCGTATAATTTTCGATATTCTGAGGACATATTCGGAAAGAAAAAACTCTAGGACTCACTAAGTCTGGTTAAACCATCAGTTGTCGCTCAAGACCCTGGCAGGGGGCAGTTTTGACAGGGATGTCGAACCATCGGAACGTTATTAGTCTTACTATTTCAGAAAATGGCCCAATGTTGAAAACATTAATGATCAACAAATTGTAAATATTGGTGAAACCTTGAAAAGATTATTCCGTCGAAACAATTATGAGCATTATTAGTCAAGAATTGAAATGAAAAATTTTCCAAATATTGTAAACTATTGGAAAACTCCAATCTAATAGTTAGAGGCTGAACTGACGCCGAAAAGAAACAACTTGAAGTAATGCAAGCGTTATACCGTACCAAGGTGTCGGAAGAAGTAATGACAGCCGAACCAATCATTCCAGGTCCGGTGGGACTATCAACCACAGTCGTTCCATAGAAATGTACTCCCAAATCACAAGTATATTACACGCCTGTCAAAACTGGTCCCTATTCCCTGCAGCAACTAGTCGGTTAACGAGACTTAGTGAGTCTGATAGAGTTTTTCCTTGCGGTTCAGAATCTGTTCTCAGACTATCCGAAATTATATCACCGAACTTAATTGTACTAGATTAAGTAGACCCCAGGCATCCAATAAAAGTATCCAAATGTACTCCGATTACTCGTTTTAAACCTATGGACATCGAAAGTCACATTGCCAAAATAGACAAAATTAACTTTGACCGTCCCAAACATTAGTTTTTATGCAGTTGTTTCGAATCAAATTTGCCATAAAATTTGACAGTACTTGAAAATGTCTGATTTCCACCAAAGGTGGTCTCACTCGATGCTCGCGGATGTCAGCTAAATTTATATTCGTAGGATTGACCCCGAATTCCTAACCCGTTATGTCGAAATAGAAAAAATTGACTTTGACTATCCCAAACATTAGTTTTTATGCAGTTGTTTCAAATCAAATTTGCCATATTTATTTTCATAGGATTGACCCCGAATTCCTAATCCGTTATGTAGTTATAGCTACTACGCACCTGTCCGAAGTGGCCCCTCCCCCCTCTTGAAACGGCATCTAAACTTTTAACGAGACTTAGCCAGTCTGATAGAGTTTGTTCTTGTGGTTCCGAATCTATTTTCGGAATGCCCGAATTTATATGCGTTCGTAGTTAACCCCCTCTAAATACAGGCATCTCAAAAAGACCTTTTTTTTTAACGTTAATTTTAACTCATGGGAGCATAGCAGGTCACCGAACTAAATCGTGCTAGATTAATAAGGCCCCTGGGCATCCAACAAAAGTATCGCAAACATACTGCGATTATGTGTTTTAAAGCTATGGACCTCGGAACTCATATTGTCGAAATGGAAATTTGTTTTCCTGTATTATAGCTTCTACCGCATGATTTCGAGTCGAATTTTTCCTGAACATACTTTGGGACCGTGGCATGTTTTCTAAATCATAATAAAACCGAAAAGTGAAAACGCCGTGATTTTCTAACTTTTTGAAAATGTAGGCTATAACTTTGTTGGCCCATAACTGGTCACCTGTTAAGTATTCGGGGTCGGTGCTCTGAGAAGAATTGGAGCTTGAGTCATGGCGCGTCCATTAAGCCCACTTTCGTGCCAATCCGACATACTTCACGAAATCACGTTTTTTTCCTTAACGGGTCTATGCGAAAATCTATGAAATACCCGATCAAAGTTCTACATTACCCTAAGTGCGTACAATTAATTTTTCTCAACTTATGGTAATACAAAATTTCACAACATTTTCACGTTATGTTAGGGATTTGGGGGTTAACTGTACGAAGGAGAACATAGATTTACCCGAAATTAGACTTATTTGACGCGCACGGATGTTAGCTACATTTCTTCTCAAGTGATCGACCCCGAATTCCGAACACGTTATAGCCCAAAAATTGAATTTCTAAAGTACAAATTTTCAAAAAGTGACAAAATCACGACGTTTTCACTTTTCGATTTTATTATAATTTATAAGCATACCTTGCGATCTTGGCATGTTGACTAATTATAATAAAATCGAAAAGTGAATAATTCGTGATTTTGTCACTTTTTGAAAATTTGT
>SCLF01009458.1:0-12851 GCA_004367975.1 Mesochordaeus erythrocephalus
ATGTTTTCTAAATCATAATAAAATCGAAAAGTGAAAAAATTTTGGGCTATACCGGGTCACGTGTTAAGAATTCGGGGTCGATCCTCTAAGAATTGAAGATTGAATCAAGACGCGTCGAATAAGCCCACTTTCGAGCCAATCCGACATACTAGCACAAAAGCATAGGTCTAATGGTCAATTAGCCGAATTTCCCTTAACGCACCAAAGCCCACCATAACGCACCAAACCTACCTTAATGCACCACTTTTTTTCGCCGAAGGTGGTGCGTTAAGGTGGCCCCTGGTGTATTAGGTAAATATATTCTGGTGAGACCTCCATGAGATATCCAGTTTTTTATCTGTTGAATACTAAATTATTTAGGTCTGATCCAAGATAAGATAAGTGGTCTGTCCGACTGAGACGCGCTTCAGTGAATATTAATTCTAATATTAAATTCGCAAATTTATTCAAGAAGTTAATTATGTCATCTAAATACCTAAGTACATTATACTAAGTACCTATATAAATTATTTCCGAGAAATTAATTAATAATTGGACTTTCGACTTCTCGGGAAAATACCGGTGGGTGTGCGAAACATGGCGACTCCACTTCCGACACCTTTAACAATACTATTAAATCCGTTCACATGGCAAGGTGCACTCAGTCCAGCATTTTTTTTGAGTCGTATGTCAATGATACTGTAACCAATATAGAATCGAAATAGAAATGAAAAAAAAATACAATGTCATAATTGGTGCATAATTGGGCAATCAAAATAAAGTATTTTGAAGGACGCAGCAACGGCAATTAAACGGACACTTATCAGTGTGTATTAACCAATGGCCAAGTTGTGCTTCAATGTAATAGAAAGGCTAAGGTTAGGGGGAATAAAAAAGGGATTTGCGGTGTTAGTAGAAGGGTTAGAGGGGGTTGGTTTGGAGACGTAGAGGAAAAATTAGGATATAGATAATAAATACATTTCCTGTACCTGTACAAAAAAGTTACCCAATTCGGGTTAATTAAAATCCTTAACGGTACAAATTAAAGTGTGAAAATCATGCATGTGTTTAACAAATATTATTAAATTATTGAAAATTTAAAACGAGTGATTATTGAGACCCGGAGCAACAAATAGAAGTGAACCTTAACCAATAAAGATATCGATGAAAAGACACATTTACGTGAACCTGAAGAAATAAGTGCATGGCATTGGAAAACATATATCCTTTATCCGCAACGTATCAGTGGTGACCACAATAACGAAGAAATATGATAAATAATATATTTTTTGTGATTATTATGTAAACACATATTATTATAGGTTATATTATCTTTAACCCATATTTTTACTTTAAATTATATTGTGCAGCGGTTAAGATGTACCGGTTAAATATTTTTAAATCATTGAGTAACAAAATATTAGGGTATTCGTTTTGTGAACATTTTTGGGCATATTTTTTATATAGAATATCATAAATATGATGACGCTAATTCAATTAGTGGTGTTAAAGAAGGGGTTAAAGGGGGAAGGAACAGAGTTATCCTTGAATAAAGAAAGTACGGCAGTTACGCAGTATGGCGAAGACCGACAAAATAATGACGATTATAGTGTGGTATCAGAGTTCATCGAGAGTTCCGCACGGAAATCTGGTGATCGCATATAGATTCATCGATAACAGAGTTGCATGATTGTACGTATGTAGATAACGATATGAAGGGAAAGGAAATAAAAGAGACTTTGAGTAATTCAATTGCAGTTCTCGACGGAAAAATAGGAGAAACCAAGGAAGAAAGACGAGTTTCAACAAATGAGAAGAGACACAGAAATAAAGGAGTCCTTCTCTGGATTTCTAAAACGGTTACAGAAAAAAGCACTGTCATTAACTATTAATACGGAAGAGACTATAGCAGAGCAATTAGAAAAAAGCTTTAGACCTAGTTATCTCAGCCTTCTTCATCTTATATAAAAGTAAGAGAAATCAGCAGAAGAAGACTATCGGTGACACAATATTTAGTCAAGTTTACGTAAATGTAGTTACCAAACAGGATACGGAAACAGAAATTAATGGATTAATATCGGCACTTTTGATAAAGCAGTAGGAACAAGGCAGGAAAATAGAATCAACATAAGGGCAGGTTGGATCGAGTTGGCGTTACTAATATGGAACAGCGACAATTTGTATATAGTCGTGCCAATCGTGTTCGGAGACGTCAACCAGTACCAAATTATAGCCCGTAGCAGTATGTATATCCGCCATATGGACAAAAGGGGCGTTGTCAAGAGTGTGGTAGATTCACGGACGCGATATGTAACGAATGCGGACAAAGAGGGTATAGTGTCCGAGAGATTCTATGAATAATTCAAAAATTAACGAAGGACATTTCTAGTAAGAAAGAAATACACATTTAGAATAAACACAAATAGTGATAGATTTTTTTGTCAAAATTTTCATTAATGCTAATCTATCTACGCCTAATTAGATACGGGGTCTCAAGTCTCTATATCAACGTATCAGATACTTCTAATCTGCACCTATGTTAGAAAAAGCGGAACACTTTATGGGAGGGGTCGATGGTCCGCGATACCAATGTTCCTATTTTTCAGTGGTTCCGTTTGCTCAGAAACGCGATAAACAACGTGAGCTCTATAGTTATGTTTTTGGTTTCATGCCGGTTACAAGTTTTCTTTGTACTGAGACAAAATTAGAAGAAAACGAGAGAACCCGTTCGTTATCTAAAGTTGAAACTGCTAGACGTAAGCGTAATCGGTTGAAAAAAGGAGCTATAGAGTGCGGGAATAAAGAATTCACTGGAAAAGAAGTCGAGGCAAAATTAAAGAGAAGTTGAAGGTGCACCGACATTTTCCGTCCAAAAAAACGTTCTGGAAATTTAACTCATTCAAAATTTGACTGGGGTGACTGATTTAATTTTGAAAAAGATGCAGTGGGAAAATATGATACGTGCTCGAGTAATATCAGCTGTGGATAGCATCAAATGAGACATTCCCTCTTGCGAGTGAGAAGTTTGGAAAAGTACCGAGATGAGAACTTGAACATCTAGAATTCAGCTCATCATTTTGTTATGAAAATCTTGATATTAAAAAAGTGCAAGACGTGCTGCACAGGAACACTTTCCCAGGTCAGTTTTAAAAAATTATCGACAAGATTGACTCTCAAATGCGAGGATTTCCAATTGAAAACTGGTTAAACTGCGACTAAAGTGGCATCTATGGGATGAAGCAAACAAAATAATGGTTGTCGAAAAACTGATTCCAAAGTTTTACTCGAGAATGATAAACATAGATTCACGTGCTTGGCGTTCATTTGTTTCGTTAAAAACCTGGATCGAGAGCGCATGCATTGAAGGATAAAGTGAGCAGAATAATCTAAAAGGAAGTCAAGGTCAAAATGGACGGTGAGACACACACTGACGGGTAGTTTTCGATATATTTAGCCTTAAAGTTAGGTCCGTTTCGCTGCAAATGGTACGATATCAAGTTTAAGGATGGGCTAACTTCTGCATTATATTCGAATATATCCGCTTGCATGACTGCAGCAATTTTCTTCTGGGAGATGAAAAAATTAAGTAGGCATTTTTGACAGAAAAGTACCCGAATAAGTGATTTGCAATATTTTTGGACAATTGTCCGAGACATAACACAATTCTGAAAGTCGACAACTTGACTATTGTGTTCCTGCCGCCACAGTTGACAGGGTATCTTCAACCCGCGGATGTTTTATGGTTCGGATGAACAAAAACCGACAATAGCAGAACAGGTGGCTGTTCTGTTTGGTGTCAATTTTCATGCAACAGAAAAAGTTGCTTATATAGAATTTCTTGGAATCTGGAAAATTACTGCTTATTTCTATCATAATTTTTGTATTGCTATAATTGATTAAGTAACTAGATTAATTAATTAGGTAACTAAATTAAGATATAATTTGCTATGGGGGCGTTTTGAAATTTTACACGATTAAAGCCAATGAGCTAGTTCATTGTAGTAATAATTAATTAGAATAATTATCATACCATCATGTCTAATCGTGTTTATTGGCGGTATCGAGCATGGTTGATGAAATCTGTACACATGACCCAGAGCATGTGATTTAACATGCGTGTACGTGACGATGTCAACCTGCATGTTAAAAAAATGCTAATTTGCACATATAAATTAATGAATGTGTAGCAACACTTAATTAAAATTCAAGTCAATTACGGCCATGTTTTGTATTACGCATTCATTTATTTAACTTGACTATACAAATCTATCATATTCAATATAAGACGGGATGAAACACAATTCATATATATTTGTGACATTATTTCTCTTCATTATTCTTAAACATTGATATGATTAAATATTTATTCATAGGATCAAACACTATCAATTTTAACAAGTAAACAGTATAAATTAAGCCTAGGACTAACCTACAATTGAATATATAAGTAAATGAAAATAGGATAGTTTTCTAGGGAATTATAGGAGAAGCGACTTCTGGTAAATATATGAGCAATAGTAAAGATGGCATAGCAAATTTAAGGTCAATTAAGCTTCACAGGTTAATATATTGTTTACCCGAGTTAGTTGGGGGACCGCAAAGACTCGCCTACCACCAAGATTAAGGCCGGACGATAAGATTTAACGTCCTGAGGTTAAGGCTAGGCGAAATTAGAATCTTACACACTCACATATTAGGATTAACCACGCCGACCATACGTTTTCTCTCTACTTTAACAACCCAATTATGCGTGGTTTTAGATTATAATAAAACAAACCATTAAATAAGCACCAACAGGTAGTTTAATTGGAGAACAAAATTAGGGTTAGCGCAGGTAACCCTATCAGTTAGCGCGTGACAGTTTATAATTATGAGCTGCTTATTAGGGTTTGAATTACTTTATTGTACCAACAATGATACACGAGTAAAAACTGACCAATTATTAATCTATCTTTCGCCACCTATCCTTGTGGTACAGGGCTATCCAGTGAAGCCCCCCCCCATCCAGGCTGCACACAAACTTTTAACGAGACTTAGCCAGTCTGATAGAGTTTGCTCTTGCGGTTTTTTCATCTCACTACAGTATGTCCAAATTTATACTCCTTCGTACAGTTGACCCCCAAAAACCCCTATTGTGAAGTCTTAAATTACCAAAAATTGAGAAGAATCAATTGTGTGCACTTTTCGTAATGTAAAACTTTGATCGTGAAGCCAAACTCTATAACATATAAAATTTTAAGGGAATCTGATAGATTTGCTCATAGACCCGTTATTTGGAGTGAGCGAATTTAAGTCAAAACTGTCATTTCATGAAGTATGTCGGATTGGCTCGAAAGTGCACTTATTCGACGCGTCATGACTCAAGTCTAATCTCCAAACTATATATATCAGTTGAAAGCGTGAAGACTCAGCTAACTCATGATACAAAATTTATTGAAAATATTCACTACTTTTCAAGTGAAATGGAAACGAATTGGACACAATTAAATTTCTCCTTAGTGAGCGATTTCTAGAAGTCTGATCTCCAAACTAAATATATCAATTGAAAGCCTGAAGCCGCAGCTAACTACTGATACAAATTGTATTGACAAATATTCACTAATTTTCAAGTGAAATGGAAACGAACAATTACCAATTTGAGTTTCCGCAAGTTGGGTAAAAAGCCTACGGGTGTCGGGGACCTGCGGAAACAGTTTCCGCATGTTTACCAACACTATTTGTTGTTATGCGGTTTTTTTGGGAAAAAATTAGCTGCCAGCTCTTCAGTATTATATCCCTTACTCCAACCGGAAATTGGTTAAAATTCCGTAGTCGTTCTGTTTATAACTTATAACCTATTTATTGGCTATTATCATGAGAAATATACATTTCACTAGTCTGAAAATTCGTACGAATAAAGAATATAGCCTTCTGGACATAATAGCCTTTTTATTTTCAAAATATGTTCTTGAATTTGGCCCCTATCGTAGTTTCAGTTCAAAAACTTGGATTTTTTTGAAAAAACAGATATTGTGTTAAAGCATTTAAATATCCAATATAATGTGCCCAAGATAGGTACCAAGCTTTAAAAAAATGTTTAATACAATTGAAATCGATATGCGTCTTCTTCCAGAAGTGTCTCAATAAGCTCCCGTCTCCTCTCACTACCGCCCAACCACGTAATACATTACGGACATCCAAGTTCCTTTTGGGATAACGGTTCAAATCCAAAAGTCAGAGGAAAAACTTTCCGCAGTGTTACCAACACTCCCGATTTACATGTCCGATAATACGAGCCATAATTTTCAGAAGCGTATGTACGTTTATAAAATAAGCGATACAAACGTTTATCTTTATTGCCTTTATGACCATGTAAATAATAAACCGGTGTTGTTTTTGACCAAGGAACGTGTACCTTTTTCGGTCCAGTTTTTAGCCTTTAACTGGTCGCGTGTTACGAAGTCGGGGCCGGTCCTCTGAGAAGAATTGAAGTTTGAGTCATGACGCGTCGAATAAGCCCACTTTCGAGTCAATCCGACATACTTCGCGAAATGACAGTTTTGACTTGAATTCGGCCACGCCACATAAGGCGTCTATGAGCAAATCTATCAAATACCCTTAAAATTTGATATCTTATAGAGTTTGGCTTCACGATCAAAGTTTTGCATTACGAAACGTGCGCACAATAGATTCTTCTCAAGTTATGGTAATTTAAGACTTCACAATAGGGGTTTTTGGGGGTTAACTGTACGAAAGAGTATAATTTTGGACATTCTGTAATGAGATGAAAAAACCGCAGGAAAAAACTCTATCAGACTAGCTAAGTCTGGTTAACCTCTTGCGTGCAACTTTTAGGGGGGGTAGGACACCTCTGGACACATGTGTAACACACGTGGTGAAGTCATCACTTTCTAGATAGCAGGCTCGAATTCCATATGAAAAAGTATACCAATTTAGTCGGATAACGGATCTGATACTAGCAGATCCAATGACTGGTCCATTTATGGCACACCACTCTTATGATCATCATTCTGTATTTCGTAATTGTGTTCTTCGTAATTCTACTTTTCGTGATTCGATTTTTCGTAAATTTCGTTAGAAGATTTGGAAGATTCCATGAAGCAAATAAATCTATCTATACCCGTAAGTGTAATTTATTGAATTGGGGTCGTCCTCTCACCAAATGCAGACGCCTCCTTGTTAACCTCTGACAACTAACCTAAATTTCGCAAAAGAAAGCGAAATTTTACCAAAAAACAGCATTGTTTACCTTTAAGCTACTCAGAAGCAGACTTATAAATTCTAAGCAGAACAACTCGGTATTTTTACGTATTTTCGATGCAATCTCTCGTAAAAACTTGCCGCAAACACTATTTAGTTGGTCTTAACAGTGTAAGAAAAGGCATGCCTAAATTAAGTATACCTTTGGGGGTTAAGGGTTTCATACATCATAGTGGATCAGTTTGAATATTCTGTGACATACTGAGTCGTTTAATAGAGCAGAAAAGTAGCTAATAATCGAATTTCCGGTATTATAAATTATTAATATTATAATCTAATAATATTTAATATTATAGTATTATAATATTATAATATACTAGTTAATATCAATATAATTAATATCGATAATTAATATCAATATTAATATCACTATTAATATCCTCGTAAACCTGTGGTTTCTAAATTTACTTCACATAAATTTAAATGATTACACGTATCATGTACAAATAGTAACCCGCATGCTCTTTAAGTACGTTTTCGATACTTTATTAGGAAAGCAGTAACAATTATATCACGTAGTAATTCTCACAAATTCCGTTGTTCATATAATGTATGCTGGGCTGGTGCAGATTGTACACTTGGGGGTAAAAATTACTTCTTCCTTTCCATATCCCCTTAAGCAGTGGAGACACCGAGCGAAATATTCTTTGAAGACCCTTTAGGGACCTTTGTCCCCTCGCTCTTCTTTTCCATCTCAATTCAAAACGAAGCAATATTTTCCGTTTAAAATTTGAACGAGGGATGCTATGCTATCTGGATACTAATCTTGGTTACAGATACAGTATGAAAAATCGGAATATAACGGGTTATAACGTGAAATATCAATCAAATAATATTTTCTCGGTCAATTATGTATTATTGGCATTTTTTTGTAATTAATGGCTATCTATGTGTTTACAAACACGCCCATACTATAAGGGTTAGAACGCGAGATTTCATTCAAATAATATTTTCTGGATGAAATAACGTGCGTAAAAAACCACAAAATTCAGCGTACCTGGCTTAATAACAAATATGTTTTATTATAAATTACTGGAATTACTTATAAAATTTCACATATTTTAAAGTGTCCGATTTTCCCCAAAATTGGTCTCATTGAACGTGCACGGATGTCTGCTACATTATTTCTCAAGCGGTTGACCACGAATTACTAACCCGTTATGTAGTTATAGCCACAAGAAATAAAAATTGTGATCTCGGGTACTATGTTTGATTGGCTCCAAAGTGGGCGTATTCGACGCGCCATGTATCCAGCTTCAATTATTCTAAATTCTAAATCAAAAAGGTTTACGTTTCAATTTCTATGATTTAGAACACTTGTCAAGGTCCGAAAGTATGGTCATTAACAATTTGACTCGAAACAGATGCATACAGTTTAAAACGAATAATCGGAGTACGTTTCGATGCTTTCATTGGATGCCCTGAGGTCTACTTAATCTCGTGTAATTTCAGGTTTTGACTTTAGGGGGGTTAACTATACGGCCCGTACAATTTCGGATTGTCTGACAACAGATTCTGGACCACAAGGAAAAACTCTATCAGACTCACTAAGTCTCGTTAACCGATCAGTTTCTCCCTGGCATAGAGGGGGGGGGGGTAGTTTTGACAGGCGTGCGTCATAGGAATGCTTTATCTTGCAGTTCATGCAAACTTAAAGTTTGCAGAGATCAGTATAGCTGTGTACTTTGAAAAAAAATGTGCTCGTCCTAGCACGATCTCTCTCTCTAATATAGACACAGCTATACCTTAAATTAAATGAAAATACTAAAAATTAGTATAAGAACGTAACTTGTTTCTATGCCAACAAGAATACCCAAAGAACATTAATAAAATAAATCTGAGTTATTGGGGTTATAAGACTTGGAGTTATAATGGGAAAACCGTTGGATTTATGAAAACATGTAGACTGCTTCACTAACTATTTAATAAAAAATATTGTATACAACGTGTGACCATTATTTTTTTCTATGCCGACATGGATACCCAGAGAAAAATAATTAATTAAAAGCGAGTTCATACCGTCAAAACTCTTAGTGCTGTAATTAGTAAACCGTTTGATTCTTCAAAAAATGGAATTTATTGAATTTATATTCAATAAAAAATGTTCTGTATCTGGTAAGATCGCCATGTTTTCTGACAACACTGACAAAATGTGGATTGAAATAAAGGTCCGACCGCTGAGATAATGGCTGTTAAATTTAGCAGGTCGCTTAAATTTTCACAAAAAGCGCCAAAACGCTTTAGGCCTGCTAAATTAGCACCATTTTTGTATGAAGGGTATTTGAAATCCCTATAATGTGTTAAAATTTGAAGCAGATTCATCCGTTCGTTCTCCAGATATCTGCGAAAGAAGAGCGTTTTTGGGGTGTTAAGGGACAAAGATACCTTCGGGGTCTCCACTGGTTAACAAATATCGTGTCCCCTATGTTAAAATACTGTGCGCTGAGTGGAAATATATGTAGTGGCTGAACTAATTAGGTCTTACGATAATAACTAGCTTGCCCTCACCGTCTTCACAATAACCCATGGTCTTCATATAACCGTATTCATGTGAAGAATTTCCTTTAACAAAATGTAATAATGGTTTATTTTCTACTTTACCACCAAGTACACTGTTTTCGATTCATTTACTTAAGGTAAGGTTTTTTGTGTTATTGTTAACATTTCATATGTATACGTATCAGGAGAACGGATCATGTGAAGACGGCCAGGTCAAGTTAATAATTGTCTTAAAACTTAATAATTTGATACTAAAATTTCAAGCCCGAGTCGAAATTCACTAATGATCTAGAAAAGTTGGGTTCAGTGTTTTTGATCTGCTAAATTTCGGAAAAAAAAAACTCGAAGCACTTTAACATTTCTTACCGAAGGCCTGCATAATCCTGATCTCAAAATAAACTCGGCGTCAATGTCCGAATAACGTGGTAATCAACTTCACTCCATGAAGGCGAAGTTGCTAATACAAAATAGGACTGTGCGGTGTCAGTTCATAAACTTTTTAGTTTTGATGTATGGTCATATGGTTCGAATGGATTTCGAATGGATTTCGGTTTGTGACACATATGTAGAGACTATATGTAGAGAACGATCAGTTACTTTCGATTAATATTGAATCTGTACACGACCATCGTCCCCGTGTGACCTTTTGTGCTATTTTGATTCGTTTGAATCGACTTTTGGAAGGGTTTTTGTTTTATCAATGGCTGCAAATTTAGTTATAGGGCGTACATACCGAAATATATTTAGTTAATTATTTTCCCGACACTTTTGCGAAAAGTGTATTTTCTAGAAAAAAGTATGATACTTC
The DNA here is from genome assembly GCA_004367975.1 of Mesochordaeus erythrocephalus. Lineage (NCBI taxonomy): Eukaryota > Metazoa > Chordata > Appendicularia > Copelata > Oikopleuridae > Mesochordaeus > Mesochordaeus erythrocephalus. The sequence goes on from SCLF01009458.1 coordinate 10,547, forward strand.
CCAAATAGGCTAAAAGTTAAAATTTCGGATTTATTTCCATATCACTCTTCGACTTCACGCCTATTATTTTCGGCACCATCCGAAACTTGAACGCTTGGCTCGCCATCCAACCACCTGGGATATGGCTAGTTTGATACATGTATGGTTTCCTGTATTTGTCATCTTGCCGTTTATGTCAGGCTCTCTTAATTTCTGGGACTATTTTGAGGCTTTTCAGACTCATCGACCAGTTTTTTGGGTTTTCCTCGAAACTGAGAAGAATGGTCCAATATAACCACCTCCAAATTCCACGCTGCATCTTTTACGACAATTTTTAGACTGGAAGTACCACCGGAAGTGCTACTTAAAAAATCGAAATTGATTTTTTTGGAATTGAGAGTGACATAATTTTTGCGTAGGATAGATTTTAGTCAACAAATGCCTTCAAAAATCTAAGTAGCTCAATCCAAGGTGGGTACCTAACAAATGACAATTGGAAGAGGTTCACTTTTTTACTATTTATGACAGCTCTGTTTTATATATCAACACGTTGACCAGTATTTCCAAATAACATTCTATGGCGCAAATTTTGAGAGAACTCGCGGCCCAAAATTATAACCGGAAGTGAACGTGACAATTCGAAAATTTACCAGGTTATCGACCAGCTATATGTAATCTGACAGCGAAATTTTAAACCGGTTAGCCCTATGCCTCCTCGCAGGAAATTGATTTCAGCGTTTACGAACATTTTCAGAATAATTGGGTTGTTCTGTATTTCCGTTTCTAGACCTCAATCAATTTTCTTATTGAGATAACATTTATAGACTAAATAGCATAGTAAAATAACAAGCAAATAGTTCTGGAAATGAAATATTATTAGCGATGAATCATGAGCCTAGAATGCTCAGAATGGCTCTCAGGGGTTATGTTCCAAAAACGGTTCACAGTAGTTAAAAAGGGAGCGTCATCATTCAGAGCGTTGATATTGACGGAACATATTTCGGAGTCATCGTTAACATCACCAGTGTCATCTGCATTTACAGCGCCGGAAAACTCATGAATAGTTTTTAATCAACTATTTATCATTAGAAAGCTGAACGGCTCGAGAGAAAAATATTCGCTGCCAATATTACCCCCGGCGCTGTACAAATAAATTGCTTTAGTTCATGAAGCCAGGCGCTTAATTAATATAGCACGATTTAGCTTGGTGAGCTGCCATGCCCCATGAGTAAAAATTAACGTTTTTAGGGGTTAACTGTGCGAAGGAGTTTAATTTTGGACATTCTGAAAACCGATTCGGAACCGAAAGAAAAACTCTATCAGACCCACCAAGTCCCTTTGACACATGTTTTGTAGGCTTGATCAGAAAATGTGGGTAATTCCTTGTAGCCAATACTCGGTTTTAAAAGAGCGATATGGTATGTTCGCTTGGTGTTAAGGTGTACGTTTTCCGTAGGTCTTAGATCCCAAAATTTCAACCGTTTTTCGGCTGTAGTTTTTCTTACGGGTTTTGGTGAGGGTTTTGACCCTATTGCTTGCTTAAATTAAGCTTATATCCCAAGTAATCTCATGGTATCTACATCGGGTCGATAGAAAAATATTTAGAATTAAGTGTAGTAGATTGAGTTCACATTGGTTTAAGTTAATTCTATTCGTCCGCGTTTAACAGCTCTGTTGTGTACAAATAATTATGGGCTATCCCTATTTAGCCAATTTCTCGATTAATAGAGAAGTATCATACGGTTAAGAACTACATTCTGATACATTTTCACACAGATAAATCGATTTGCATGGATGAGCACATCGAAATTGGATCTGGTATTTTCTATTATAAATTCAGCACTAGTTAGGCTGATTCAACCCATGACGAATAAGCGGAAGATATATAACTTGATATAGAGAACCCAGTTATGATCAAAAAATTGACATTGCCTTTATGTATGTTTAGCCGTCACGGTACAAACATATTTATTGTACAATCTGGAGCAAACGGTCCATTTCCCATAACTTCAGCAGAAACAATTGTACGGTGGAATAATATATATATATTCCTGCAGAGTTTATAAAACCTGCATCTTTTGATATATGCTATTGTATTTTTAAGAGTGAAAAACAAAATTAATAAGAACAACCTTTAAGCCCAAGATATATATATATATCGTTATAATCAGAATTTAATTCTGTGCCCGAATCTGTAAGAATTATCTTTCTAGCGTGTCTGTAGCTTAAACTGATGATACAATTAACCTAATTGACGCACGTTATAGCCTAATTCGCCTAATTTGTAGGAGTACATACGTTCACTTACTAAATTCACGTTTCTAAA
>SCLF01009571.1:0-12845 GCA_004367975.1 Mesochordaeus erythrocephalus
TACCAAATCTCGCTGTATTCGGCCTACGGATTTCGTTTATATTATATATAGAAAGATTGATAAACCCCGACACTCTTACGTCCAAACCAAAATAAAATTAAGTCTACGTGCAAATATTGAGAGTTACGTAAATCTTCCCCAACAATGGAAGCAACTGGGGATGATTCCCGAACATGGGAAACACCAGTTTTTTCCACAATTTTCGGATTTTTTGTTTTTTGCGTCCACTTCCGGTCAAAATTCGTGGTCCGTAGGTACCCTAAGATAAGCGCAATAAAATTTTAGGCACGCATTCTGCTCGTTGTTTTCTTATCTAAGACACAGCTTACTTAAGAGGTAAACAAATAAATGTTTTAAAGTGTTAATTCCTAAGTACCTGCGGGTACTTAAATTCTTTAATGATAGTTTTCCACTACAGGTCGTCTCGGGCAACAATTTGGTGTGATTCGCGATTCAAAATAACCAACGTCCGGTTTTAAGCTGTCGGGTGGTACTTGCGGTCTAAAGATTGTTCCAAAAAATCAGGCGCCCAATTTAAGGTGGGGGTTTGGGGGGGGGGGCGCTAAAAACAGGGTCCCTGGTATAAATTAGCCAAAAAGGTGCCGGAGAGATATGTATATATATATCTCATTGTCTGTCCAATAAAGTTAAAGAATTCAGCAAACACATCATTAATAAAACTGTTGGGCAATCAAATTGACTTACCTTCACATTCGACAGGCCTGTCAAAACTGTCCCACCCCCTGTTCAAGTGGGAAGTGATCGGTGGACGAGACTTCCTGATTCTGATAGTTTTTTCTTGCGATTCCGAATCTGTTCTCAGAATCGTGATCGATGAAGCAACCACGGGCGATCAACACATATCAACATACCTCTGATGCTATACAAGTAGGAAGAGAGAAAATCAGATATACGTATGCATAAGAGAATGACTGTCACATAACTAATGAATTGTTCGTACAATACAGAGTTAAATAGCCAGATAGTATAGCTTCCACTGTTAAAAATTTCTAGGGAAAATATTATTCCGTTTTGGCTTGAGATGGAAAAGAAGGGCGGTGGAAGTTTTGCACTACCGGTGTATCGACAGGAAATCGGGTTTGTGGTATCCACTGGTTAATTGTAACGTATGCTCTGCGGTGCTCAGAATAAAAACATTGCGACTCAAATTGTTTTCTAGTCTAGAATGAAATATAATATTCTTATTTGTTCCGTTAACGAATCACCGGTGATCATTTGTTAACCAAAACTGAAACACAAAAAATCGAGTTAGTCGCTTGCAAAGATTTAGGTTATTAATGCAATGGATGGACTTATATTAGAGCAGTGACGCATATTCGACCAGCTTTACGGTATGAATGGTGACGACGACGACCTGAGGATATCCAGGAGAAACTATATTCGCCCCAAGTCCCTACCGGGCCACCGTGTACTCGCTGTAGGTGGCCACCTACAGTATTAAACGGTGCAATCGTAAAGTTTATTTATCGTTCGGTTCTCCATTTGTTATAAATTAAGCTACGATGACCGACTCCTTCGACAAGTTGATACACGTAACGAGAATGGAACGATGCCAACATGGTGAACCGATTATCGATGAAAGCACGTCATCCGCTAGATTCGTAAAGATAAAAAAGGAATGGTCCAAAGCTTTTGAAATATTTGATGAACTCGATGTTGATGAAGATCCAAAGTCTTCAATTTTGAAAAAGTAAATCACGCGGGCATGCCAAAGTTGACAAAGACATGCCCAGACGTACTCATTGCCGAACCTGCAAATATTATTGGCACGACCGACACCGACACTGTTAATGAACAGTTGATAATATTTCTACGTAATGTAGCAGCAAAAATGACAATGGATGAAGTCTGGTCGCCGACCAGTTTCGTACATTATTATCACCGGACGAAAAGGATTTTATTTTGGTTCATGGTACACCTGGAGTTTCAATCGATGATGACGCAAAGTTATAGGACGATGAACGTAAACACATTTACAAGGTAAAGGTCAATGCAGTACAACATCAGCGTCTTGCCGATGTGGAACTTGTTCAATCTGATTTGCTATTCAAATTGAAAGCAATGCATAAGAGTATCGATGGTATGTCCAAATCGACTTATGAGGTTGACCTTATAAATATCAGGAATCAGCTGAATATTCAAAAAGAACAAATTCCACATTTGATGCAAATAAACAACAAACGTGGTAGGTACTCGTGGTGGTCGACCACGAATTGGCAGCGTTGATCAGTGTTGTCATTATGGCTTCCATGGTGATACTCAACAGAAAACTAGTTGTTTGGAAATCTGCAACTATCCCCGCACGACATGTAAATAATATTAGTCACATTTTGGCCCAAGAATAATAACATACGGTATCATATATGGAAAAAAAGTTCAATTCCTGGTTGACTATGGCTCCCAAATGCTACCACCACGCGATTTAAAGCTTATAATGACTCATTGATTGATATGGTGGGCTCCATAGTAACGAACATCCAAGTCGGTTCTCTTGTTATCAAAAATACATGTGTACAAATTTCACCCAATGCTCATACACCATTATTAGAATCCACCGATGTGTTACGATACGATTCATTCGGAATAAACAGAAAGCAAAAGATCATGAATATTAACGATGTCCGAATTCCGGTAAGCATTTTATCAGATATCGAAAAGACGTTTAACGTTATGAAACCAGTATTTGATCGATTTATTCCGAAACGATAGCAACTAAGAATGGGCGATGAAGTACATATCCCGACTATGTCGGAAGTGGTAATAAAAGTCAGTACACCAGCCGGCGCAGCAGTTGGTATTTATTTATCCCGTCCAACCTTGCCAACAAACTCTTTACGAATTGTAACCGCCCTGAACAGGGTCAGTGGTGGCAAGAACGTCGTATTATCTGGAAGTCCAATCTGCGTACTGATTCAGGTCCATGATAAAGACATACAAGAGAAACGCAAGCTTATTGGTCGTAACGTTAATGTCATAACTTCCGATGATGATTCCAGATTAAATGAAACTATTAACGAGATGAAGACCGACAAAGACTCGTCAATTGAAATTCGCGATACACACGAGGGGATTGTTTCAAAATATCGACATGTATTTGCGCTCGATGGTGAACAACTCGGGCTAACACGAGCTACTCGATTCGAAGTAAATACCGGAGAAAGTGTGAAGGGCATGGGTGCTATAATCGACAAGCACCTTCGTGATGGAATAATGGAGGAAATATCAAGTTCATGGTCAGCTCCGTGCTTGTTGGTTAGAAAGCACGATGGATCATATAGACTGCCGGTGGATTATCAACGGTTGAATGATGCAATTATTTTGACGCGTACCCATTACCAAACATCGAGGAGCTTTTAGTCAGTTTGGAAAATATGTATCTCAGTTTCATCATATTGCCTGTACTCCTGAAGCGAAAACAAAACTTGCTGTAACAACAAATCGTGGACAGTTTATTATTTGCTTTACAAACGACTGAGAATTTCTGATGGTGTTGTACGACCACTCGAAAGTAAAATATCGGCGGTACGAAAGATGCCATCTCCAATTACGGCTGACGATGCGATGCGGTTATTTGGTATGATGACCTACCACCGATCGTACATTTCAAATGCAACATATAGAAATTTGAAAGGGCGGAAATTTATATGGACAGACGAGGCTGAGTCTGCTGCTGTAATTATAAAGAACACGATCAGCGACAACGCCCTCAAATTATATATTACGGACTTGGAGAAAAACCATTTAGTGCTGGAAACTGATACAAGCGACAAATCCATTGGTGGCAGTCTGTATTTTTTTTAGCATCAATGGGAGTAAACACGTCCACGATAAAAGCTGTTTGCGACCTATGGGATATTTTTCGAAATGCTTGAAAAATGGCGAACAGTATCTATTCATCCGAGAAAAAGAACTTCTTAGTTTAAATTATGCCGTCGAAAAATAAAGAGTTTACTTGTTGGGCCATCACTTTCTGTACGTGAGTATTGCCTGGGCACGAAAAATGAGCCTTTACAAACACAAGTTGGCAAGATGACTAAGCGAAATTGAACCATCGAATATACTACGCAGTTGGTATGTTCAAATAAAATGTAATCTCCTTTAGTAAATCAAGTGCAAATTACGTGTCAAGCGTAAAAATGAGGTGGTAAGGTCATACCACAATCCGGCCACGTAGGAGTCGACAATACAGTTACTGACCTGAAAAAGCTGTACTACTGGACTGGCTTAGTCCATAACGGTTTTGAATTTTTCAATTCTCACATGAGGGAGTAAATGGAAAAATATAATATCCTCCGCATGCGGAGTGCCCCATATCACCCACACTGAAATAGGTTATGTGGACGGATGAAGTGTACCATAAAAACGAAAATAAACACCAAAAATGACGATTGGAATGCTATTACTCCAAACACTATTCATAGCATAAACCGTTCCAACCAAGAAATTACGGGTTTTAGTTCATTTGCGGTCGATATCCTTATCAGAACCTGACGCTAATGAAATTATGTAACGTATGCTCTGCGGTGCTCATAACAAAAACATTGCGACTCAAATTTTTTTATTGTCTAGAATGACATATAATATTCTTATTTGCTTAGAAATCAATTATTGCGACTCAAATTGCTTTCTGGTCTAGGTGATCATTTGTTAACAAAAACACAAAAAATCACAATAGTCGCTTCTTACGTTTTCGAAACTAACGTTGCAAATAGTTTAAGTTTATAAATACAACGTTGCAAAGATTTTATTTTATTAATACAATGGGTGGACTTACATCAGAGCAGTGACGCATATTAGAGCAGCATTATGGTATCATTAATAAAGGCTATGCAGCCCATATCTAGTAGTTGAACCAAAATTGTTAAATTTGCCGAGAAATACTTCAGAGGAATATTTGATAAATGCTGGCCGATTAATGACCGCCAAATCACGTTTGGAGTTTCCCGTTTTCAAAATTTTGGTGCTATCCTTAGTCCATTGGGTGTGCCCTTTGATCTATCCTTCGGATTTTTAATTTCGCGTCGATGTAAGTTCTCTCGGTTGCAGCGTACTCGTCTGCGTTAGCGGTATTTTCCGGCTCATATGCTCCAATAACAGAATTCACACGGGCGCGTTATTCTTCAAGAGCTTCTTTGGACGAATTCTGCGTGATACGTCCAGCGCCAATCAAAGCACACCAATATGAATTTCTCAAGAGCACATTGGTTTTGTTTCCGACTGTCCTTTCATAAATTCAGAAAACGAGGAATAATATAGTTATAACCGAAAGGTTCATTAACAGGACCCGGTATGTGTACGTAAGTACACTGGGAAGGGGCATTATTAATAACCTATAATTATGTATAGTTTATGCTTGATTACTTAAGTTACTCAAATACCTAAACAATAAGAGAAATTCAGAAAAATGGGCTGGAATAACAGATACATTTTCTATTTAATTTCAAACTCCAGGGGATTAAGCATCAAAAACTATAGCCATGTTTGTTGCCAAAGACCACATCTCTCCAGTTTTTTACAAGAGAGTTAATTGGTGATTCAATGCTTTGTAGCTTGAGCATTTGGTCACATTTCCTTGACAAGCGCAGAAGGACCTTAATGACGGCATTAGGTTTAATAATCAGTGATGCATCATTGTTTGAAAATAATGACAACATGATGGAAATGTTTGAGGAGCTCAGCATCCGTCCACTGCCAGGTGTGCAAGCAGCTGAAAATGAAGCAAAGTTCATTTATACACAATTTGACAAAGGACATCAAGAAATATAGAGTCATTTAGAAAATCCAGATGAACATAAGCTTCAAATCCTAGCAAACATGGTAAACAGGTATTATCTTTTAGGCGTGATTATATATTCAGATCGAAATCGAGTAAATCTCCGCTGCTTTACTGCAGTGCACCAACAAGCAAGCAAAAAAGACTTGCAAGCAGCAATTTCCCTACGATTATGTGATATGCCGGAAACCACGAAATATTGTTTTCCCGAAAGGACACTAATGCAGACAATGTCAGCCAAGAGATATAGGACGGCGTGCCTGAGGTAGAGAATGCTAGAAAGTGGGGGAAGAAGATTGGCAAATGGTTGGCAGCTGCCATCATTAGGGAGACAGCGCAGTAAATGATTCAATTAAGAAGTACTGCATACCAGCAGGTTTCTGGTTAAATTTGAATGGCACAGCAAAAGTTCCGCAACCTACAGATTTGCAAAAATATTGGAACAATCTGGTAATAACTCAGATAATGAGACAATGTCGAATGTTTCAGCAAAAAATGAATCAACAGAGAATGTCAGATAGATAGTGCAAAAGAGTGGAGCCAAAGCATGGTTATATACGTGGAACAATGATGAGGCTGAAATTGAACGCCAGGCGCGAAAATTCAAAGAGGTCATAAAGTCTTCAACCAATTAACACAGGTGCAAATTATAGTAAATCCGAGCGAATACTATATAGGCCAAATTATAACAATCCAGGTGGTATCCGGCTATATACATAAATCCACAATGCTTGTATTCCACACAGCTGAATATCACAGTTCAGTAAAAAGGAACGTTACAAAGCTTTCTGCGAATTTCATTGACTACAAAGGAACTTGCGGAGTACAAAGCAAGTCAAAGCGGAAAACTTACCAGAATCTCAAATACGAGATTGGCAAGCTTTTAATTACATAGTCTCCTACATATTCAAAGGTAATTTAGCTAAAGAACGGGGTAGGTTAAAATAATTTTACATTTAGAAGCCGACAAGCGGAAACGAAATTAAATTGGGGCGAAAAAAGGTTCGTATATATACTAATTTTGTACATTTTATTCTTAAGTTTGCTTAAAAAGAGTTCAAATGAACAAAGATCAGGGGAAAAGCATATTTTGTCTTTGATTGTTATAAAGTAAAATGAGCTTCCAACTTAACCGACTATTTTTAGAACAAAAATGTCGGCAACATCAGGCAACAACCAAGCATGCGAATCCGAAGGAACCGAAAGTGAACAAGCCGAAAAATCTGCAAAGAAAGTAGCAAAAAATGGCCAAAAATTAGGACGCGGAACCTACAAAATCAGTTCAGCTTCGCTCTTACGTGGTAGGAAAGGCACTACGGCACCTGGAAAACATGCTCAAGCTGGATGCATCGGAAATTAATGACGAGGAATTGATTGCCCATGATCTACGCTTCATTGACGAAATCAATGCAGCAAAAAAAAATTGAGACGGAAAATCATATCAGATATGATATGGAAGGTGGACTTTAAGGTAGGAGAGGGACCAACGGATCAACAAAAATCAGCAACTCCTCATTAACGACCTAGAGGAGCTGAATAAGCTCAAACATATAGTGAAAAACTCACCGAAATGGTAAAATTGCCAAGGGAGTTGCAGGAATTGAAAGATCAACAACATAAGAAAAGCAACTAGAAGAAATTGATCAAATCTCGGTGCTTAGACATTCCGCTTCAGTACTGCCAGAAGTGGCACATTAAATTGAGGTGCGGGTCAACACCAATGATGAGGGGTGCTTCCTCCATGGAAGCCAAAAAGACTGTCAAGGTAGCTGTAGATGAAAACGCTAAACTGATGAAAGAGTTGCAACGGCAACTAAATTAGTACATGGATGCTTTCCAACTGAGCAACGATCGTATAACCATTTTGGAACAAGAGTTATTTGAGGAACAGATGAAATAGGAAGACAATAAAGCTAAGCAACAGCTGGAATCGCTAAGAAACACGGAACAGGGCAAGAGTGCATAGCAAATTCTTCGAGAGTCATGCATTGCACTGCAGCTGGAATTGTTCATGGCAAATGTCAGACGTCCAAATATAGATACAGTGTGAAAACAAAATGATGGGATAATACACCGGAGGACAAACCAAGATTTCTATTGTAATTCATGATGTTTCCAGATACGCATGATGTTGAGCGGAATTGGTCAATACCCTACATAATACTTCTCTACACAAGAAGCAAATTTGAAAGGTATGCGGGAAAATCTAGGATTAAATGATTCATAACAAGCAAAGAGGATAAATGAAATCCTAAATATGTCCATACTCATATCAGGAATGACTAAGATCATGTTCTAGAAGGCATAGTAAATTTCGGATATAAGCTGCGTCGAACCAATCACAATAAGTACTTATATGACCCGATATCTACTATGACCTCATGTTCTATGTCCAAAAGTCCATTATTTTGAGTACGATTATTTTAGGCTATATTAGATGTTAAAATTCGAAAAATAAGGTTGATACACATTTTCGCCTAGTTAATAATATTTCAACGAAAGCCAATAAATTAAGTCAAAAATAAGGAGTCGAACTATTAGGCTACCTAAAATTTATTAGTTTGCACTTCATATTTCTTACGCTAGTTGGAGCTTTGTTGAGATGCCCATCGTGATTGCTATAGTTCGTAGTATAACTTTTTCGTGCGGTGTTCAGAATTGATAAAGCTGCACGGTTAACAACATTATCCTCTTTTGTCAGCGGCTTGTTGTAGTCAATAAGGGAAATAAATTTTTGATAATTAACATGGTTATCTTTATCAAGGCATGTTGCCATAATTATAGTTGCTTTTGAACGTTCGAGTTGAATTTTGTATAACCTAGTTAGCCTTTGTAAACGGAAGTTGAGATTAATCAAAAAATGTCTAAGGCGACGTTTCTCTTGTATGCGAAAAGTACAGTACTATACAGTAGTAAATAATATAACCTGCACCAAATTAGCTGGCTAATTAAATAAATACGTTTTTAAGTAATTACGACCTGAAAACATTATGAACCTTCCTAAGTCATCATCGATCGGAAATAAAGTTTTTCGTAAAATCATAAGTAATGTGTCCGCAGGTAACGCTCGAGTATTGTTGTCATCAAAGAAAGCTATATTGGAAGCTAAAGTGTCAAATCGACTCCAATTTAAACGCTCGAGTTTTGCTCTAACTCGGGAAATAATACCAGATGCATAACTTATCGAATCATAAAACAGCTCATTCGCACAATCATGAACCAAGTATTTAGCGTCAAAATTATCTGGAAGTTCAACGTAGCCAAACACGTGATCATGAGGAACAGTGAATGAATCAACAATAGGATCATGAGCTTGACCAATGTTTGGCTCGACCCTTCCTTTGAATTTCTTCACTTTTTCATTGTCAACAATATTCTCTTCAATAGTCAAGGCTTCCACAATACGTTTACCGCGTTTGTCGTGTTCTTATTAAGGTTTCCATAAAACTGGGACTATTTTTAGAATTATATGCTTTCGATATAATTACGAATGCACGATACATATTTACTCATTTAACGGCTATACTATGTTCTATATCTTCCCATCAAAATTTCGATCCTAAACCGACAGCGAACATGTTTTTAGCGTCTTTAGGGCCTTAGAAGCGGTTGAACGTTTGATTGATCCATACTGACACCACCCCAAATTGCACGTGAAATTTTAGCAAACATCTTTTGACCGGCAATACCGCTAGAAGTGAGGGATTAAAACCGAAAATTGATTATTTTGAATTGCGAATCAAACCAAATTGTTTCTCGTATCACAATTTATGATGTCTTAGTTAGGAAATTATCAGGGAGCATTCTCACCTAGAATTTTATAGCGCTTATTTTAGGACACCTAGCTACCAAAAAATTTAACCGGAAGTGAGCCTAAAAAATAAATTCGAAATTTTTCATTGTAAAATTGGTCGTATTATCGGCCCGGTCATAGTTTAGCTAATGCAAAAAACAGACTTGCTAGGGCCATGTATTCTCCAACAAACTTGATTTATTGCTTTATGAACTTTTTAAGATAAATATGTTTTAGATTGGACGAAATTTAATTTGTCCAATTAATATTATTGTCGTGGTTGAGAGTGTCGCCGCGTTTTGTTAGCGTTGTACAGATACGGTCTGTACCAGCTAAAAAATGTAAAAAGACTGAAAGGAAGTTTCAGTTATCACTCATAGAAATATCTCAATGGACAAGGGTTTCATAGCGTAGCGGTTGCACACCAGAGCTGGTAATCTGAAGGCCCGGGTTCGATTCCCGGTGAGGCCGATTTTCAAAGTTGTTCATTGAGATATTCGGCCGGCCCGTTAACATTCAATATCCATATTCAACTGCTCTAGTCTAATACATTACACTTAGAACGAATTAACCCGAATATACAAATAATGCATTAGATTAGACGTATTTATGGTATTTGTTCTTGATTCCATCTAGTATTACCCATGGTAGAAATTACGTATATTTCACTGTGCTTTAGAAGAATATACAAATAAACCTTTGGTCTGACCCACTTGTCAATTACATCATTTTTAGACTGAAAGTACGGCCGGAAGCGCCTTTTTAAAACCAGAAATTCATGATTTTTAACCAGGAATAACAACACAGTATTGCCAAAAAAGTTGTTGCAAGACCCATAATACTCCAATCGGTACTAAATCCTACACTTCGATTCAGAATGAAATGACTCTGCATTACATACAGTTATGATTACTGGATACATGTTGAAATATACTGATATAAAATGATAAACCGAAAGCTTCATTTACCTCCATCTAGTGTTATCTCCTAAGGGTTCACTCTCAGATTCATTAGTTTCACTGTTAATGCACTTTAAAATTATATAATTTCAACCAAATCGTTTGGAGAAGAAAATGATACTAAAAAAGTGAAAGAGTGATAAAGGCCGTCAAAGTGACAATTGTCGAAAATTCGAGGATATCCGTTAGAAAGCGGTCAGGCGAACGACATATTTTCGGATTATAAAGGAAGACTTGATGATTAAGTCTAACGTCATCACAAAAAAACTATTGAATAAGAATAAAGTCCGAACATATTTATTAGACTCCAAGACTTATTTGCCTATAACTAACTCTCAGTTGGATCCTTTTTAATGCTCGGTAATGAGACATATTGTCCGGTTATGTATTTATTAGTGAATCTCTGATGCGGTGAGAATCGAGTGATTAAGTGATGATAAGCTGCCGATTCGTTCGTTCGTTCAGTTCTGATTTATGGATTCTGCTTTTCTGTGGACAAAACATCTCATTATATACTGATTGGTTGGTGTCGCACACAGTGTCGCTCTAATGTCGCTGTTGTGTTGCTGTTGCACTTTGTTGGTGCCATTATCTACTATGTGGTGACACGAGCTTATTGTTTTCTTTGTGGCTATTTTAATGAATGCTGAATTTGATGTGATGAGTGTTTACATTGATGTGTTGATGACCTGTTGGTGGATGGAATCGTGTAATCAGCACGATTCACTATGTTATTATACACTAATAAAGAAAAACGGATGTTAAGTTGAGTATGGTTGACAATAATTTGAAATACCATCAAGTTTCCAAGCATCCAGCCGACGTAATAGTGTTCGGCGCAGTCGCATCAGATGGACGCAAAATGCCCTTCGTGTTCTTTAAAGATGGTGTAAAATGAACACCAACGGCTATATAAACATTTTGAAGGATAACCTATGACCTTGGGTCCGAAGACATTACCCGGAAGGAAATTACTGCCTCCAACAAGATGGACCCCCTGCAATAAGTCAGAGAAATGTCAGAAGTGGTTGGCCGAAATATCGCTGAATATTGGGATAAATCAGTTTGGTCCCCATCGTCGTCCGATTTGAATCCCCTCGACTATGATTTATGGGGGCAAATACAGCAACAGCTTTATGGAGCAAAACTGCGAAACTTGGACGAGCTTCGAGATGAAATCAAAAAACTAACTCAAATTAGCAAAATTTAAAATCAGGACTCCGGACCATAATACTTTAGGTTACGTTATATAACGCAAGGCCGGCGGGACGAAAAAATCGTTACTTTACGAAACTTTACAAGTATTGATAACGAAAGATGTTAGTTGGGAAATAACTTCAGTTTCGATTTAACCAAGTTGCATACTCATTGACGAGCTATTTATTCGTAATATAACCATAATGTTAGGTTCTCTAAAATCTAATAAGAGGGATGTTGTTCTAAACTGAACGGCTGTACTAAAAGAGTAAACAGTAACGTTTTCGATACTGAATAACCAACATTATTTATATTCTGCTCATGTCAGTGTCTTGTGTTTTAAATTTTCTATGTCTGTTCCGATTTAAATTATTAAAAACATTAATATTATACTGGTCACTCCATTACTAGTCCTCTAGATGGCGCCACTCGTTCCTTTAACTAGTACTTACGGTTATAATCGATCAAACTTGAAAATTCAAGCACTAAACGTTACTATTTTAAAAGGTATTTTACAGAAAACATTTTATAACTTGGCAACTGCCTCATTTAAGGCAAGATAAAACAGCCTGCTCTTCGTTCAAGTATCTCTCGGAACGAATTTCTATTTGTTTATATTTACCATTATATAGCTAAAGGTTCATTATTTCAATGGATATGTTTAGTTTGGACATTAGTCTTCTAGAACACATATATCCGGAGGCGTCCCCTCCCCCCTAAAAGTAGTTAACTACACGTATATGAGACTTAGCTAGTCTGATAGAGTTTTTTCTTGCGGTTCCGAATCTGGTTCCAGAATCTCCAAAACCCCTATTGTGAAGTCTTAAATTACCATAACTTGAGAAGAATCAATTGTACGCACTTTTCGTAATGTAAAACCGCCTCTTGATATATGTGTGGAAGCCGTGTATTAAGTGACAGTGTATGCAATTACATTGTTTTAACTTAGTTTCTGTAAATGGTGAACGTTATCCCGTTGACAGTTTAGGGGTAGCTCAAATTCTAGTCAAAAAAGCCCCAATTTAACCAGTGGAGACCCCGAGCGAAATATCCTGTGGAGACCCTTTAGGGATATATGTCCCACCGCTCATCTTTTCCATTT
>SCLF01009682.1:0-12843 GCA_004367975.1 Mesochordaeus erythrocephalus
GTGGGTGAGATCAGCCACGAAGACATTTAATACTGATCAATACCGAATTAACAACTCGGAGGAAATGGGATGAACAACTCCGATGAACGTAGCCAGAAAGTAGTACGAAGATAGGCCGTCCTTAGAAGTTACTGCTACGCTGGCGGATAGTAAAAACCCCCCGGTAACACAAATTATATATTAACCGGAATAGCAAAAGGAATATTTGTAAAAATGGTACCCGCTAGATTGATTGTCTATATTACTTGTTTGAGTCAAGTTTTAGAGATTTATTAGTTACGCGGGTATCAAAGGTCTGAAACCGGTTTCGAAAATGAACGCTGATATGTCGGAACACTGTCATGACAGATATTAATGCATTTCTACAAAAGAATAAAAAATTAACCTCTAAGTCAAGGTTAAAAATTAACCTCTAAATCCAATATCTAATTCCAAATATTTACAATTCAACCTTTGAAAAATAAGTGTTATCTTCAGGTACATATCTACTGCCGTTTTTGTATTTACTTCGGTGGCACATCCTATGAAAAAGTGATTAAAAACGCAAATTTTAGAGAGGGTTCGTGGGACAGGCAATGTCCGATAACACGTCATCTAGTGGTCTAAAAAGTGTGAAAACAACTGGCCGGGCCACCTGGACGGTTGAGTGATACAGTGACTCACTTCTGGGTCAAGCATATATATTTTAAAGTTATGCTTGTTCGAATGTACGCACATATTTAGTAAGATTTTGTTTTCTGGGATTTTCGTAATTGCAGACCATGCAGGGCAGCGTTTTCGCTCCGGTGTATAAAATCAAGTGCTCCATTTTCCCGTTTCTTCCGGTTATGCTTTTCATTCTGAAAGTCTTCGTATATAAATCCATGTATGAAAATGCCTTAATGCGCGTTTCGGTTATAATACCACAACAGCCTCCTCCAATTTCAACATTGACTTTCACGCCACCCGCACGGCTTTCTCTCTCCCTCTTCCCCCTTCGCATACGCTTTCGCTCGCTGATTAAATCCGCCAATATAGATTTTATATATTGTTATGGCAAATTAAAAATAAATCCCAAATTAACCTTCGTAGACACGAATATAGAGATCTTGTGAACGAGAGATGAATGGACTTGAAGAAACATGATAGCTTAATTCATCGAAAGCGGACGAAAAGTTTAAGTCCTCAATTTGGAATATTTAATCTTCGTAAATGGACCCATATATGTAGCCACGAATTGATCAAATAACAGCCTGAACTCTCGAGTTAAATATCAGATGTATTTATTATGTGTATTATTAATGTTTATGTATGTTTTCGGAATGTTTCCGGTATGTTTTCGGTTCATAGTCATTTCTGTTTGTCTAAAATCTTCGACTGGAAAGGATCCAAATCTAAATAATCAATGACGTTAGCATTGAATAGATTGGATTGTAGGTTGAGCATGAATTGATTTGTGATAATTATGCGTTTCCAATCGGAGAAGTTAATAAACCCTATTGCAATTAGAAAATTAGAAAAATGGGAAAATATGAGCTTCTGACCCAATTTCTGTCGATTGTATATAATCTCTATGTAAACCTCTTCAGGCCGCGAAGTCTATAACCCCATAAGATGATTTTAATGTTGCCAACTAGACTTCTCGGGCTGTACTACACTTATATGCATGAAAAGCCTCAAGAGGTTGACAAAAGGGTATGTGAACAGATACATAACCGTGGGTAAAATTAGCCGCCATAGATCTTTTTCTCGAGCCGTCTCTACTGATAATTCATGAATATTTTTGAATCAAATGTTTAGAATTAGAAAGCTAAACGTTTAACTTTATAATGGTAAACATTTGATTAAAAACTATTAATGGATATTCCGAAGAGACGCCTCGAGAAAACAATCTACGACTACCGATTGTATCCACAGTAATGCAATTGACGCACTGAGATTTAACCACTCGTTGCAGAAATATTTATTCAACTCGGTGATTAAATTAACCATTACTAGTCTAAATTTTCCTTAGAAGCCGTCTCCGCAACGTTAGAGTACTGGATGACAACTTACGGCGCGTTACCCCTAGTAACATTCCAGAGAACTTTTATGCATACTCGGACCGGAATTAGTTTAATTTTAGCGATGTTATATTTAGTTCAATCAAAAAAGGTCACAATAATCAAACAGCACAAGTGAAGCCGCCAGGGGTAGTCTTAGTTGGAAAATAAAGTAAAATGGAAAAGTTGTCCACTTAACCAATACATACAACACCTGCTTCATTTGGCGATCGGGGTTTTTCTTTCCCAATTTTCTCGAAGACCATGCACTACGTCGTTTTGAATCGTTGCATAATAAAATATTTATCCATTTCCGATTTAATGGGATGTCTCTTTTTAAAATATCTATTTTGGTTTTAATACAGTATTTCCCAAACGACCACGTTACAAAATGCTTTTTTACTTTTAAATTCCACTATATCAGCCGCAAGTGTATTTTATTAATTAAGAAAAAACCTGTATCTTGTAATGTTTGTGCTGTAGCGCATTTATGAACAAAAATAATAGAATAATTAAACGTTTCAGTATGTATACCGTAATATTGTGTAATGAATTAATTTTAATACATTTTTTGCGTTAGCCAGCTAAAGGTTCAATCTTTCCATATATCTATTTACTTTGGAGATTAGTCTTCTAGTGGCGTCGCATTTTTGGACAATGTAATTTACATACACAACAGACGTGATTGTCTGTAATTATCCAGCTAATCTAGTGATTTCTTTATTTTGACTATACTTAGATCATGCAACTGTTGATCACATCTAAAGAGCGAGAAATTACACCGAACATTCAAACGAGACAATTACATTGTCCACCAATGCGACGCTTCTAGAAGACTAATCTCCAAATGAACGCCAATCGAGGAGAGAGAAATAGGGAGAACATTCAGCCTTCGGGCTATTACAGTACTTAAAGTTGATAAAAGTTATTATTTGCTACATGAATTCAGTACACAACCAAAATTCGAAGGTACGGTTTTTTTTAATACAGAAAATGGCATTCAACTTGACAACGCTCAGTTTGGACGCTACTGCACTAGATCCAATAAAGATATTCAAAAGGAAACACCGTTAGATAGGCAATGAGTTAATCTTTAAGCTTACAAAATTTCAAAATGTTACAATGTATAGTTTTCGAGCAAAATGGGAGTGAAAACTCGATCGTCAAATGATTAATCAAAAATCGAAAAGTGGTATCTACTGGTTAAATGGATAATGATTAATTGGCTTTCGACGGATGAGTACTGACATATACTTCATAGATCAACAAACACTTTGTAGTACGCATCTTTGTGAACATCTGTACTATATCCCATTTCTTTACAACAGGACCCCTGTGTGAAGTGGCGTATTTTATTGTTTAAGAAGAGGGTTGGAATCAACATGGAAGAGCAATGTACTAGACCTGCCTAATAATAGAAGTTAATTGATACCTGTCTAACTATACTAGATTCATATAGTTCAAATATCGCTGCTATTGATACTGATACACCCCTGTCAAAACCGCCCCAACCCCTTGAAGTGCGAACAGTGAGTCTGATAGACATTTTTCTTGTGGTTTCGCATCGGTTCTCATAAAATGCAAATTTATATGGCTTTGTATAGTTAACCCCCCCCCCAAAACAGAACGTGAAAAAAACTTTTTTTGAAACAACATTAATTTTAACCCCTGGGGCAAGCCAGCTGACCGACCTTAATCGTGCTAGATTAATTTGGCCCCTGGGCATCCAATAAAAGCATCAAACCATACTGCGCTTGTTTTTTAAAGCTATGGACCTTGAAAGTAACTTTGTGCATAATGGAAAAAATTGACTTTCAGCATCCTAAACATTAGTTTTTAGGCAGTTGTTTCGAGTCGACTTTTAAGTGAACATAATTTGGGATCTTGGCATGTTTTCTAAATCACAACAAAATAGAAGAGTAAAAAATTCGTGGTTTTTGTCACTTGTTGAAAATTTCACAATATTTTAATAATGTCCGATTTCCCCCCAAATTGTCCGATTTGCTCGAAAGTGGGCTTATTCGACGCGTCATGACTCCAGTTTCAATTCTTCACAAAATACCGATCCCCACTTCTTAACACGTGACCTAGTTATAATCCAAAAATGCAAATTTTCAGCAAGTGACAAAAATCGAAACAACTGCGTAAAAACTCGAGTTCAGGACGCTCAAAGTCAATTTTGTCCATTTTTGACATAAGATTTTCGAGGTCCATAGCGTTAAAACTATGAAAACACTAGAAAATAAGCCGCTACACACAGGGGACCAGTTGTAAGGAAATGGGATATATCATACGTGATACACTAGTCCCATGCGCTATTTTTAAAGATACAAACTATTTTAATAATATCCACATTCAGAATTCGTAATATATGTACACTCTATTTTTGCTGGGTTTATCTATGGTCATAAAGGCCGTCGGAAATATGCCGTATGTAATATAATCGACTAGAAATCAAGCTGCTTGTATAATTCAGTTGCCTGCATATTTTTCTATTTTGTGTCAAAGTGGGGAATTTTATCCACATTGGTGCGACTTTCGATCCAAAAATTGTCGTAAAATGATGTAATTGAGAACCTGATTAGACTCAGGCCTTTCTTGAATGTTCTTTTAATCGTCAGAGAACGTGTAATGCATATAAAAGCCTAAATACAAATTTTCGCGCGTACTTTTGGGACTATTTGTGCATACAGGTTAAATAAAATCTGTAAAACTTAAATTCGGTTGTAACTTTTATCCGATAAATATTGATACTTACGTCCTCTTACATAGGTATAGTACTCCTGTCTAGGTTTAGACCGAAATTTTAGAAATTTACGGATTTTATCTAGCGGATACTTTTCTAGCAATAACCTTATCGGCAAATAGTTTGGTGAGATTCTCAATAAGAACATATAAATTTCTGTTTTTAGCTCCCACTTCTGGCCATACTTCCGGTCTATAAATTGTTGTAAACAAAGTTGCATGTAATTTAGAAAGGTGGGGCGAATCAAACATTTGATCTTGCCCTAGTAGGGTTGGACATCCAATAATAATTCTATCAAAAAATAGTCCGAATAAAGACTTAACTCACATCCGTACAATTTGGCGTATAACCCATATCCTTACATTGGTCCTCCGAGGACCAAACATAATTATTGAACACCAGATAGAGTACCGTTGGTACAATTGGCAGTCGCATATTTTTTTCTCGAGCCGTCTCACGGAAAATCCATGCATGTTTTTTAATCAAATGTCTACCATTAGAAAGTTGATTGCCGCTTGCCGATTGTACCCACGGTACTGTATTTGAAAGTTTGTTATTTATTATGGGTATAAGGAGCAGATTCAATTAAAAATATTGGGTATAGTTACTGAAAATAAAGTTGTTTTCGTTTCTCTGCTACGTACATGTCACTACCAATGGAATCAGTTTGTTCTTGACTATTTCCAGTGAAAACTACGTAATCATATCCACTTTTGGCATGACTTTCAGTCATAAAATGATGTCACATAAAATTGATGTGATTGCGATCCCTCATAATGCCTAGACAAAAGTTCGTCTTCTTTACCCACTAGTTGCCCAAACCTCTCTTTCTCATTTTTCTCGAAGGCCATATATTGTATCGTTTTCAATTTTTGAACGATTAAATATTTATCCCTTGCCGATTTAGTAGTGGGTATTTTGAAATGTCTCTTTTGTTTTTAACACAGTATTTTCTAAAACGACCCCGTATAAAGTGCTTTTTACCTTTAAACGCCATTTTGTTAGCCATATATGGATTTTCTTAATTAAAAAAACCGTACCTTGGTATTTTTGTTCTGTCACGCATTCATGAAAACAAAATAATTTTTAGCAAACGATAACCGTATTTTTCTATATTTCCCTTCCTCTCGTTTTCTACATTTCAGTACGTGTCTCGAGAACGGCGCAATATTTTTTAAATAACTTTTTAGCGTTAGATAGCCAAATATTCAGTCTTTCCGCAAGTATATATACTTTGGCGGACTATGTGGACTATGTAATTGACTCTCACAGCATGAAGTGATTGTCTGTAACTATCTATCTAACCTATTGCTTTCTGTGAGCTGAATTCTTTTCAGAGCGAAAAATTATACCGTACGCTTAAAGAATAACGGGAAAATTACATTTTCCACGAATACGACGCTTATAGAAGAGTAATCTCCAAATAAAATAGATATATGGACACGCTTAGCTATGTAACGCTAAAAAGTCATTAACAAATACTAAGGCGTTCTCGAGATAAATGCAAAACTGTTCGACCATCCGAATAGAGCGAAATAGTGTGAATATTCAGTTTTCGGGCTATTACACTACTTAGCCCACACGCTGCACGAATGGATGTACCCATACGCTGCAATTTGTGACGTTTGACACGCACTCGTGAAATTCATTATTTCAACTATAGATTCCTATTTTCGTGTTGTTGATTACAGGTATAAGGTCTACTTAGAATAATCAATTTTCTATACAGTTACTAACATTTAAGCTGTTTTCTGTCAAATTAGGCCATTCTTGACCTTGTGGGGTATACTTACTACGGTATTATATCTACTTATGGGCTTATTTGGAATATCCGCCTACGCCATAAATTATTATTCCATGTAACAATCGACCCCTTTATCAGAACTTGTACCTTTCTATATCATATTATTCCGCTCATCTCCCTCTAGCTTTGGACGTATTCCGACCGCGAAACTTTGGGATTGATTTGTTTCCGAGTGTCCCTATAACTATCGATCCCTTTACCAGAATTCGTTTATTTTTTTCTCATATTATTCGCCTCATCTCCTTCTACCTCAGCGCCAAATCTGGCTACGCATTTGTTTAATATTATATACAGTCGTTGACCAAAAAATAGGATTTTTGAATTCATGAAAAACCTGATAAAAGTCCTATTTGTTGGTTGAACGGAATCAGATCAAATGGAATCTGAATTAAAAAAAACATCGTTTTGAGTAATAGGTTTGAAACCATATATGCGATAGAGGGAACAATGGAACAATCTAATTCGAGCTCAAAACAAGCCAAGAAAAATTTTTTTTTGACGAATGAGGAACGTGTTATGTTTTCCCAGATGATAAAGAACGGAAGAAAATTTGAAAGTGTTAACAAGGAGTATCATCGAATATATGGTGTCTGCTACAGAATGAAAACAGAATGCGGTAAAATTACTGGAAAGTGGAGGAAACAGAAAATGTAATCTAACGTATAATAAATCTGACCGAGAGACTAGTGAACCTGGTCACTTCGAAAATCATCTGGAAGCAGACATTTTAAGAAGAACTTAGAGTGATAAAGCTGTCAAATTTACAACTTCATCATTGGAGGATTTGGCAAAACTGGAGCGTGCAAAAGAACCATTTTCAACTATGGAAGCCCTTAAAAATACGAATTTTTATCCCGATCTTTCAAGCGTTTTTTCAGAGACAGAAACCTCGAAATTTCGGTAACAAATTCAAACCAAAATCCAATTTCTGACGAAGTTTTGAACTATTATAGGACTGGTTTAAACAATAAGCTGTTATTTTTGCAGCCGACCAAATCATCAACGTCGACGTTGACGGAATCGTAATGTATATTAATTGTAATTGTGGGAAATGAATTAGAAAACATAATCTAGAGGTGACCAGAAATTCTATGTGGCAATATGTTTCCACTCTTGAAGTACAGTTGTTAGATTTTATTCTTATTAAGATTCCTTCACGCGTTACACAGTAGTCAACGATAAAAGGCGCTTTACGTTCGTCCCATACGTAAAGGCCACCACTGACTTCAATAAACCTAAATTCAAATTCAAACCATGTGTTATATCAAAAGTGAAAGGCTGTTCGGGGAAAACCGTTCAGGAAACTGCGAACAAAAAATATTCAAGCACAATAAAATTCAATTTAATTCAAGAACAATTTAATAATTTTGTGCTCTGTCAAAATGAATGCGTTGCTGTATATAGCTGTGGGAAATGAAAAGATGACATTTATACTTGAACAAAAATTTTCATGGACCAAAATATTGACTTTTATGTAATAACTTCCCAAGTCACATTGATTTTTCGTATGAAAATCTGAAAATGTTTATTTTCCCAAGCAGATCCACGGGTTACTTGCAGGCCTTGGATGTATCAATTTTTGTTAGTTTAAAAATCAATACAGAAGCTGGCTGTCAAAAGAAAATCTCGTGAATACAGTTGTTAAAGAGGAAGTTTACCGAGCTTTACAATAATTAAAGAAATTTAAATGTCTTTTATCTGTAGAAGAAATTGCGTATGAATAGAATGAAAAACTAAAACTGTGGGTTTTACAGAATGAAAAAATCCAAAATGAAGATGAGAAGAATGAGTCAGACGAAATCGCCCAAAAAGAAAAAAATAAACAAAGTCTATTAACCAATTACTTTAACCGAAAATAGCGACTGATTCACACTAAAACTGGACGAATAAACCACCTGACATGCGATATGAAAGGGAAAGTGAAAAAAGATAAGAAGGAAAAGAACGAACCAGAAAGTGAATAAGATAGGAAGGCTAAAAACAAGGTCTGTTGGAAAAAAGGCCAAAATGGTGCCTGAAAAATATGAATTACTTTTCAAAATTCAGATGCGGCCATACCCATATCTGTAATTAGAACATTATCCAGCCTTCTCTTCAATTAGTTTTCTGATGAATATTGATATGTACGTATGCTTACATACGCTTAAAATTTTTGTCGGATAAACATCGACATGGGAAGTATTTGTGCAGTTTTTTAACCAAATGTTCGGACTCTATAGCCGTGAAACGCTAAATTGAAGATACAGAAGATACCATTTCGCGGTTTTCTTGTATATAACAGCCTGATTAAAATCAAAATTATACGTTGTATTTTTTGAAATTTCGGACGTCATTGCCGATCTAACGGTATATCTATTTTGTTTTAGTACAGTAGCGTCCGAACTGAGCATTGTGTAATTGAATGCTGACACTCCACTTTCTGCCCACTGTGGTTACTTCATGCAATGCGTGCCAAATCGTTACACTAATATTTGTTTTTCCAAAACAAATATTTGTTTATGGTTTTGGACAGTTCTCACAATTGTGACATTTCGATTATTCAATATCGATGGTTTTATTCGAAATATTGAATGATTAAGGATGGTGGGAAACTGGTACATATACCCCCTTATGGGCCACGGGACTTCGGGCTTGGTTACTCATGTTACGTGGGTATCCAGCGCCCGAGGTACGTGCCAGGGCAAGTTTCTGTTTTTTGTTAAGTTCATGGTTTGATTTACACCTGCGCCATCCCACTGTCAGCTCTAAGTTCCACCTGAAACTTTTATTTTCGGCTGAAATTTCCTTGAGCTAACTCTTCGAAGGTCCTCTCTCTATTTTAGGTTCGTCTACATACAATACCTGGGATGAAATTAATTATCTTCTTGGGTGTCCAATATAAGTTTCCCGTTTTGCTGCAAGAGCGCTGTGCAATACTCGCTCTGAAGACTTTACTTCGTAAAATGGGGTCTAAGAAAAATCTATTCAATTGTTTACTTTCGTATGATTGACCGTTACATAATCCAATTCCGGCCATAATTTCAGCTTTCAGAAAAAAACTAGGTTAGCTGGGTAATTACTGATAATTACCGACAATCACTTCATGCTGTGCATGTCAATTACTAGAAGACTAGCTGCCAAAGTAAATAGATATTTGGAACTAATGAACCCTTAGCTATCTAATGGTATCGAATATTGTAGCATTCTCGAGACACATGTTGAAGCGTAGAATACGTTTAGTTTTTTCGAAGAGAAAGAGAAATATAGAAAAATACAGTTTTGAGCCTATTAAACTACTTAAAGTTACTAAAAGTTATTATTTTTTTCATGAATTCGGTACAGACCAGAAATTACAAGGTATAGATTTTTTTATATTCAGAAAATCCATTTCCGGCTGAGAAAATGGCATTTAAAGGTAAAAACACTTTGTAGTGGGCTCCTTTTAGAAAATGATGTGTTAAAACCAACAGAGTTATTTTTTAAAAGAGACACCATTAAATCGGAATGGCCAAAATATTTCATCATGCAAAAATTCAAATTTAATCGACATTGGTTTATCTGTTATTATCTGACCAATCGAGTCATTTCTCTCTCTGTGACTAAATAAATAATATGCGCTCTCTTCTTTTTCTGTTTTCCCGTTTGAAAAACGTTTGTATTTGTCCGTAGAAAGTGTTGTAGTCGAGATAAAAATTCATCATCGCTTTTTTATATGATGCAGAAATTAATGGTCAAAAGAGTTTAGGTTAGGGAAATGACGCGATTGACAAAATTATCGTCCGCCATTGATGTCATTGTAGATTGTAGCAGTTTCACACGGTAAAATCGATTTAGCAATTTAGCAATTTAGCGAAAAGGCTGTCCTACGATTTGAAAACTGACCCGAAGATGAGAGGTGTTTAGAAAGTACTGAAAAGCATACCGTAATTTCCTTGGATTCAAAACCCACGACTGCCCCGAAATTTGTAAAATATTTAGACAGTTCGAAGAAATTAGTGCATAGCAGTTCGAAATCTGCCTATAGAAGGTTCATCGCCTACGTCAAAAATTATTTCTTTTCAAATGGTCGACTTTTTTCTTATCAAAACCGTCGTGGGTTTTGAAGCCCAGTAAAATACGGTATGTTTTTCAGTACTTTCCACACACCTCTCATTTTCGGGTCTGTTTTCTAAACGTTGGTCAGTCTTTTCGCTAAATTTCGCAGAATTGCTCGACTTTTATGAATACCGCACCAATATATAGTTGTATTTGTTAATTCAAGTTGTGTTGCACGTATAAACGCTGCTTCCTGATCGGAACAAACAGATTTTACCTTGTGAAACCACGTGTGAAAGTGCTAAAATCAACAATGACATCAATAGCGGATGATAATTTTGTTGACTTTAGTTAAATGATTTCTGTAGAAATTTCTGTTTAGATTTTCCATATAAAATTTACAAATACATGTACCCAATGCGTCTGTTAATATCGTGTCAAACTCTACTACATATGCATGACTTCATTGTCGGTTACACACACCGCGTCTGTTAAATTAGAGTTAATTATGTGTTCATATTATTCCCATGTATACTACAGATACGCTAGAAATACAATTCTTACATATTCTGGCACCGAATTTAATTCTGAGTCTAATGGTAATTATATCTCGGGCCAAACTGTTGTTTTTATTAATTTTGTTTTTCACACTTAAAAAATATATTAACATATATCAAAAGATGCAGCATCAAAAAGTCTACAGGGATATGTACAAATTATATTCCTATCTTGTCTGTATCGGGCTCCACAGCCTGTCTAGTAGAATGTCCGACCACTTCGATTACTAAATCGCACAGGTTAATAAGTCCAATATTTCTCAAAGTATAATATTCCATAAAGCTCAATACAGAAGTTGCGATAAGACGACTGGAAAATCTACTCTACGTATAATATGAATGTAAGGGGTATTTCCACTCACAATATTCAGGGCTAATAAAAGAAACACGTTTATATATATCTCGCAGGAAACATTTTGGATACTTATGGTATTATTTTCGATATTATTCGAAGACACTGAATCTAAATGCTTTTCAACCGATTTTGTTCACAATCATACTCTTTTTACCCGTAGCTATTACCTGAGAACACTAGGTAGAGGTAAATGAAGCTTTCGGGGTTAACACTTTATGGTTTAGCTAAGAGCAAAAATAATTACTTTCAGGGTTTAAATTAGACATTCCGGCTGTATTTCGGACTAAAGATGGTTGCAGAAAGTAATCTAATTGAGAGGTGGATAAGACCAAAGACTTCTTTTCATCTTCTTCTAAACGACAGTAAAATATACGGAATTTATATTATCAGCAATACTAGGTGGAATGCTGACCAAAGACTCTACATACATATTTCTACGTCTTCCCTAGTGTACTATGTGCATATTCGGGTTATAAAGGTTGGAAGTGTAACGTATTAGACCTTATCAGTTGAATATGAATATTGAACGCTGCGACACTCTTGGCATCGGAAACAACAATAATTGGAAATATTTATTCTAATAATAAATAATAATCTAAATACTATTGTCTCTCACAAGCTCACAATCGAATAAAGCGAGTTTGCAAACCGACACCTTGCCTTAACAAGCCTATTTTTGTCCACTTAACCATGACCCGTCCGAATATTCTGCCCATTTTCAACGAAAAATTTATAATTTTCTATTTTTATGTTCACTTATGGTCACAATTTCTGGCTCAACATATGCGCAATAAAATTCTAGGCGGGGAAGCGGTTCGATATTTTCCTATCTAAGGCGTAGCCGTTTTAAATTGTAAAAAAACTGAACTTTTTTGAAGATAGTTTCCCACTAGAAGACACCAACAATTCGCGAAATACACTTCTGATTTATAGGTGGGATCCCTAGGGGTCAATCAAACATCCAACAACTTCTAAGGCCCTAAAAATGCTAAAAACAGGGTCCATTGTCAAAACTATCAAAAAGGTTGCCTAGGAGATAAATACGGATCGATTCATTACAAGCACTTTTATCAACGACGAGTAAATCAGTATTATCGTTGATACACGATAAGCGAGATATCTCCCAGGCACACAATTGACTAATTTATACCAGGGACCCTGTTTTTAGCGTTTTTAAGGCCTTAGGCGTGGTTGAATGTTTGATCGACCCCCCATACCCGCCCTCCAAATTGGACGCCTGATTTTTTGGAACTATTTTTAGACCGGAGGTACCACCGGAAGTGACAGCTGAAAACCGGAAGTTGGTTATTTTCAATCGCGAATCACACCAAATTGTTGCCCGAGAC
>SCLF01009793.1:0-12842 GCA_004367975.1 Mesochordaeus erythrocephalus
AGAACAAATAATCTCCGTATGTTTTCGATACTTTTATTGGATCCCCAGGGTCCTAGTTAGTCTAACTGTACTAAAATTTCATATATCGTCGTGTCATGCGTGTGACGACTCGATGCGTGACTGTTACTCTAAAGTGCCGCTGCGTGACTGTTAAGGGACATATGTCCCAAAGGGGTATCCACTGGTTAAGGAAGACAAAACGTTGGCTTAGACTTTGCCAGATTTCGCAATCAGCAGAAGGAAATGCATGCAGATGAAATGTATATACAGCAGCCGAGCGCAGACAATTTTATTGTTAGTAAACCATATTGAATGCAGTGGTAACCAAAAATATGTCACATTTTGCAAAATTTCACAAAATTCATAATTTTCTATATTTTATTAAAATATTTTTCGGCAATTTCTACCTCTGTAATATAGTATATCCCTTTGCCTCCCACTTGGGTCGTTCGTTGCATATAATCCTGGTCTCCTACGATAAGTCTACTAGGCAACATTTCGTCCAATTAAAAGCCCATGCGTGTTCTAAGGGTGGTGAATTTACACTGCGAGACTTTCCTTTTCGTCCACAGTTTTGTAATGCTATCTAAGGATACAAACCAGAAATATACTTTACTATGTATATCAAAGTAAATGATACAGTAGGATTTAGTGGAAACATGATTTATCGCGACCCCGATTTATATTTTACTATGTATATCATGTTCCCATAAATCCTGTTTCTAGTAAACCGTACTGTATGAATTACTTTGGTATACATAGTAAAACGTATATCTTACCTATATCAGTAAATAGCAGTGCGAAATCGTGGACGGAAGGGAAAATCTGGAAGTGTAAGTTCACCACCCTTAAAACATGAATGGCTTTTAATTAGACGGATACCCGTATGGTAGGCGAGTTCTTAAAACTGTAGCGAATCCATAAAACCTGTCCGATTTGAACACGCCAATTATGTGGCTTTAAATTCCACTCGCGTTGATATTAGGTGTACGAAATTGAAGTCCATGCGAAATACTTTAAACCTAATATTTAGAAATAATTTATTAATATTTTTTAACATGCAAATTACTAAATGTAGTCTGCGAAATAATATTGAAACCACTTATTTTACATATCATGCCAGATTTCGGTCAAACTTGTAGCAGCTGTACTTTCATCGACTTCTATTTTTGTGCCAATTACTGCTGGCATTTTGTAATGCCTTTATATACTCTTAGAATACAACAAATATCCAGCCGTACAGTGATCGTGTCATGAATTACTTTGAATCCGAACTTCCAAAAATAATCTGATCAGTGTGTCATGTTCTGTGATCAACTACTAATCAACTTATAAAGGTACCTTAATTCAAAACCCGGGGAGAACATTAACGAATTGGATATACGGAAATTCCGCCTACGACTAGACACATTGTTTGACTTCACTGTAGTTTATAAAACCAATAAAATAGGGAAGAAATTAATAGAAACAGAGGAAATTCAGGCAAACCTTGTGATAAGCTCTCATAACATGCAATCGGTATGATTCCCGGTAGCTTTAATTCGATTAAATAATTAATATAAATCTCTTTTTATTTGTATATTTTGCTGAAAATATTTATCATTCCGTCAGCATTGTTTATGCTCCTAAACTTGGCATTGTTTTAGTATAATAGACCGGGTCGCCTAGTGGTTATAGCATCCTTGTGTGTTTCGCCATTCCAACCTCTCCCACCGAGACGGTGAGAATAACCGGGATTTGTCGGACACAGTTTCATTTCTTTGCCTTTTTTTGCAATTGTAAATTACTATTTTAAACCGTATTTAATGCGAAAAAGCGAACAAAGCTAACATTTTTCGCAAAAACCTAACAGGTCGAGATACTAACAACGAAAAAAAAGACGCCCGGTGAAGAACCGAAAGCTCCTCTTGGAATAGCTTAACCGGACCGGCGCAATGATGGTCACGAAGAGAGAGAAGGCGTCTATCCGACACTCGAAAAATGCGAAATATTCTAGCCCGAAAATTCGCAGTATGGTGCACAAAGCGGGCGATGTCTCAGTTTTGAAACGCCGAGGCCGTAATGTCCTCACATTTTGTGAACGGATTCAATATTCTCCCTATAGAAAGTCTTGCTGATAGACTCAACTTGGGCCTGATTCGGAATTATTTTTCCAATGCCTAACGTATACATTTATAAGCAATGACCTAATGTAAATACATTGAAGCATGACGAACAGTAACCGCAGCATTGAACCACACCGAAAGTGAACTTTTTCAAAATTCAAAGGAAAATAGTAGTTTACCCCGTATAATATCATGTCCCGTCAAACTGCATCGTTTGACATTAGAGAAATGGGAATGAAAGTAAGAATTAAAAAACTGCAGTCGGATACCAGGCATTTAACGGGTGAAATTTAAAAAAAGTGCCATTATTGAATTCAAAGCCAATTCAAAATTATGTATTACCAACCAATTAAGGGTGCTGCTGCTACTTGCTATCTGCAATTAAAAACAGCTTTCTGATTGAGTTTTTCAGCTGCTTGCAGTGATAGATATTTGCTGCAAATGATGATAATCTTTGATATTTCGAGGTTAATATTTCGTAACGGATAGGAAACTAACTATTTTCAGTAACTTTCAAGGGGCGTTAGTAATCCTATCGAAACATATCGCTATATTTTTTTGTTTTAAATCGTAACCGTCCCTATAAATTCGCCTAATTTTGCTCCAATTTAAGAACCCGTATATTTTACAGATTGGAAAATTTCGATAGGATTGACACACCCCCTTTCAAGATATATATTATTAGTAAATACACTGATTTGGGTAAAATTGCAGTCAGACGAGGACCAATTAAAAGTGTGGAGTAAACGACAAGACCATATTTTGGTCCACAAAGAAAAGTTGCAACCAACGTCAGCTTAATAATTTATTAACATAAATGTGCATAATTAAACGTAATTAGAGAAACAATATTGACCTCACGCATCGTTATTCGTAGCTTTTACAATTTCGTCGATTTGATTAGGATAAAATTGTTATTCCGGTTGATTCGGATCATTTTTTCTTTCTCGATTAAATGTCTGCCAACAAATTGTCTGTACCTTAGCTGAGCAATAATATTAGGCACGAGGTTTACCGGCTGAGGATATCCAGTTTTCCTTGTTTCTCTGAAATCAGCTTGAAATCGTAAATTTATATACCTAGTAATTAACGCTAATATTGGCGGTTGAATTATATTAAAGTAAGGAA
This sequence comes from Mesochordaeus erythrocephalus, assembly GCA_004367975.1. Classification (NCBI taxonomy): domain Eukaryota; kingdom Metazoa; phylum Chordata; class Appendicularia; order Copelata; family Oikopleuridae; genus Mesochordaeus; species Mesochordaeus erythrocephalus. Next base: position 3,234 of record SCLF01009793.1, read on the forward strand.
TTTTAGATGTAATCAAGTCTTATTTTTGAATTCATTACTTGCCATATTTAAATGTTGAATTTATCACTTAGAGTGCTTGACGCGGGATAATTTTCGTTGGTGGTTTTAATCACCTAATCGTTCACCTAACCGTTTCGATATAGAGAACCTAGCTTATAATTATAACACGCACAGACATATACAATAATCAAATCACCATTTATAAGGTTTATTGACTTATAGAAATTGGAGCTTAATGAAATTTGACAACCTAGAATGACCTCCGGTTCAATACTATGAACAAATGGCGGCCCGAGAAAACAACTTACGACAGCCAATTTAACCGGAATCAGTGTATAAACTAAGTGAAGAATATACAAGCTAGGAATGGTAGTTGATGACTGCAAGCCAGCTGATGACCAACCAGTTTGTTTTCTATTTTATCGCTCATATGCCTTCTGTTCCCGCAAATGTACATTATCCAAAATTCCAATTTCGCCAAAGCTACCTTGACGGCTTAGTTTCTTGGTGCTCGAGCACCTACACAAAAAGATAGACGTCTCCAGCGCAACTAATGTGGAATACATATACAATGGTAGCGTTAAAACTTACAGTCGTATATTTGTTTCTCAAGCCGTCTCACAAAAAATCCATGAATAGTTTTTAATCAAAACCTATTTAATGGTAAATCTTTGATTAAAACATATGCATTGATTTACTGACGAAACGGTCAGAGAAAAAAATATACGACTGCTAAATTTAACGTTGCTATTTTATTTGCTGATTGTGCAAGTGGGTTAAATATAACAAAAGCCCGTTTGGCAAAGACCATTTCAAAATGTTTATGTGATTTTATGTTTCTCTACGTTAACCTTGGCACATGTATATCGACTATTATTTTTGCAGGCACATTTCGAATCGATACAATCCTGGATGTTTGGTAAGATTAAGTATTAAGTATAGCATAATGCGGTATATTAATCATCAAAGATTAATTATATGATATTTTGCAGAGTACAGTGGTTATGGAAAAAGTGTCTGATTGCCAGAGACCAATTGGGAGCCTTTAAATTCCACGCGATTATTCCACTCATTAATAGTAAACACTACTTTGAATCCAAACTTCTAAAATTAAACTGACCAGCGTGTCATGCTGTGAAACCATGTGAAAATCCAGTTCTGTGATCAAATATACGAATCAACTCATAATGGTATCTTCATTCAAACACTTGGGAAGTATTTAACGAATTAGACAGACGGAAATTCCGCTTACAATCAAACACTTTTGCCATAACCAGTATATATTCAAAATATATCTACAGTGGGGCTTAATATTGGTACCAAGAAGTGAACCAACTAAAAATCTAACTCCAGAATTCAAAAAGGTCGGTAGTTTATTTATACATTTTTATTTGTTGGAGGTAATTTTTTCTAGAATTTTTTTCTTCGGAATTATTAGGTACCAATTTTAGGGAACCCCTAGTATTTTCCGAACTTTTATGTTTTAGTGTCTATTATTTACCTGTTCAGGGTATCACTACGGTAATGTTATCCAAACCTAATCACTCAGTGTTCTCCTCTCCCGTAAACTATCCAATATGGCGTGAAATTGAGAATTCTCTCATTTTTAACGTTAAAATATATAAATATCACCGCAATATTTGATATTTTCATCGAGGTTCTTGATTTAATATGATTTAAGTCATGGGCTGTAACCGTTTTAGAACCATTTTCGCAGACCCTTTTTTTAAATAGGGTTATGAGATCTCTGGCTATAATTAAAAGTGATTATTTGTGTGATTAACCAGTAGATACCATTTCGTGTTTTCCTGCGGATACCAATCCGACACAAATAGCGAAACCCATATACAGTCGGGACGCAAAAAAATTCCGATATGAAGAGGTCAATTGCGCGCCTTTAAATTTCACGCGCGGAGATCTTAGGTGTTTGGAAATTAGGTCCCGACTGTATTACCTCTTTTGTACGATTACAGATTAACTAGTTGCCGATCTGAGCGTATTTCTCTTGGAAGTATATTTTGTTTTTAGTACGGTATCGCCCAGACTGAGATTTTTCAAAGTTTTCTCAGTCGTAATTGAATTTTCTTAATTAAAAAATAACTGTGCCTGGCAATTTCATTGCCTACTAATATAACTTTTATCAACCTTAAGTAATATAGTATATCAGTAATTGGATTTTCTTTCTATTCCTGTCTCTATAGATGAACGAAGAGGGTTTCCCCTTCTGTTTCCCCGATGTAAAATTTTTTTTTCGCAGTAAGCGTTGTAGCCGAAATAAATTCGTTAGCTCTTTCATATGATGCTGAAATGAATGACAAAAGTACAGTCAAAATCTTAATTTAAATAAATCACACGATTAGTTAGGTAATTACGGACCAATCACTGTCAATTACATTTTCTACTAATGCGACACTTCTAGAAAACAGATCCCCAAATTATATAGATATATTGACCGATTGAACCCTTAGCTATCGAACGGTAAAATGCATTCTCTATATACATTCGAAAATGCTAAATCACTCGGAGAATGAAATATACTAAAAAATACAGTTTTCGGCGTATTTATTACTTATTGTTGGTAAAAGTTATTATTTTTAGAAGACAGGTAATGTTACGAGGTACATTTTTTTGAATTAAGAAAAATCTTTCGCGGGTGGGTGAAAATGGCATGTAAAGGTAAAAAGCACTTTGTGAAGTGCTCTGTTTGGACGCTACTGCACTAAAACCACGCAATGTGTGCTTTTCGAGAAAAATGAGACACAGAAACCCCCGACTGATATCCACTGGTTAAGAAGAATAACTGAAGTAAAATGAAATGAAAGTATGTGTTTGAGGATTTTTCGGTTGAAATGGTATGTACACTTGTATGGCGTACGAATCCAAGGGTTGCGTGTTCGAGCCACTCACGGCCCGGGCTTCAGCTCTAACATCCGTCTCGTATTCTAATGGAAGTCATTATAAATCGACCAAAAAAGGATTTTCGTAGGGTGCACCCTGCCAACACTGCTGGTAGAGCTTCCAAACAAAAACGGTGGGAATTCTTTATTCGGATGTATGTCGGGAACAAATTTAGACTTTGTGTAGGTTTTATTTACACCTTTAGAAATGAGATTGGAAAAGACAAAATTTCATAACCTCAATTTTTCGTAAATCAAAATAATTTATATCGTTGTGTCTTACACGACCATCAATCACGCTAGTTGTTGTTAGCACTGTTGAAATGACCTTACCTTTTTTCTTCGTTATTTACATTATTCTCGTGTTGGTATCACGTGGACTACTAATATAATGTCATAGGAATCTACTCGGCGTAAAACATTTCTCACATAAATTTACATTTGTTCAATTACACGCTGACGGAGGACTTTTTGTTACAGACCTAATCAAAATGTTAACATTTGGAGATCCGCAAAAATCATTTTCACAAAATATTACTTCTGACCACGTTAAGATAATGAGGTTTTCTCATAATCAATTAGGTTTCCTTTTCCATTTTTATTGCGTTTTTTACGTATTTACAACGTTCAACCTGATAATAGATTAGCACCGTGCGAGATGGGGTCGTCGCGAAAATTAAATAACAGAATTAAATTTCAAGTAGTGGTCACTATAGGGTGAGCTACTGGATTTATGATAGATTGGGGAATACTTTTTACAGGGACATTGACTATACCCCGGGCAACTTTTTGATCATTTTTGTCCATTGTCCCCTGTCGTTAGCATTTTTAAGGCCGTAGACGTGATTGAATGTTTGATTGACCACTAGTGACACCCCTAACTTGCACGTGGGATTTTTTCAAGAATGTTTAGACAGAAGTTACAACTAAAAACCGGAAATTGTAATCTTTGAATCGCAGATCAGACCAATATTTTAGTCGACAGAAAAAGATCGGCAGCTTTGTGCCATGTCTTCAGCGACAGACTTGATTTATCGATGCTGAATAACTTGAAAGAAACGTGAACATAGTAATTGGGTCATTATTAGTTTTTTTAATAAGGGCATCAATGATATTCCACCTAAAACCATTTCATAGACCAAGTTGAAAGAAAACTTTAACAATAGACGGCAGAGAGAACATTAAGTTAGTCATGATCAAGATAATGGAGATAATTCAGCACTCAGTGGTAGAATTCAAGAAACATAGGATTTAACGTACAGGGGTTAGGGTTAGCCACATTTAAAATCTGACAAACAAAATATTAGGGTTAGCTGATTTTGAACAAAATGTATTGAAAAGTGTATAATGTGAATGCATTGTCATCCTTACCAAAAACGAGTTCAAATTAAGAACAAAATAAATGTGCTAGTTCTGAAGATTGGAATTATTCGACTAATGCTCAAAAACTTGTCAGAGGGTTATATTAAAAAAAAGGTAAACGACGTCTATTTTAAAATAATATTTTCCTACTCGCATCACCGCCGGTGGGGTAATAAATTCATTTGATAAGTTTTTTCAAATAATGTATCGAAAAAGTAACACAATTTTTGAGCACCAACTTTTGAGTGTTTGTTTAATTGTACTAGAGTTAACGCTGTTCTTTCATGGCGCCGACGGAGACAGTAGTCGAAAAAAGCATTTGAACGGCTAAATAAGACAATCTTATTAAACTATAACTTATAAATTATGGTGTATAATATATCCTAAATCTACTTCGAACGTCTTTTTGAGTTTCCTAAATAGGCATCACGTGTGCAGCTTTATCCGCATAAATACCATTATTACATATCATTATTATTTCCGGAGAGATTTGTTTAAAAACAAGTTTTTTGGACTAAAATTACTATTCTAGTAAAATCCTGCCAGATATTTAAAAAAAAACAAAACATTAGATGGAGTATGGCATAGTCGATCAGGATTCAAAATTCCAAACCAATTCATTGTATGCTTCTCTAGAAAACCGGAAACGAAATGACAATATTAATTTTAGTCGAAACACCTTGTTTTAAAGAAATTTTAATATTATCTTACAACTATATCCTAAATCTCCCCGAAACTAATAATAATATCTCTCAGGAACCCTTTTGTTTAAGTATCTCACAGGCACTCTTTTGGCTTTTTTTAGCCATGGTGATTAGCCCAATTAATTCAATCTCTACAATTCAAATATATGTTTTGTTGTCAAAAACGCCGATATGCCTTCAAATCATGCATTTAGCATTGGACTATATTACAAATCAAGCTACTTGTGCCATTCAGAATGCTTGCATAGTAAGGAAGCTTGTATTTAGAGTACTTTGTCCTATCTGAGACACAGCTGTCTTAAGTTGTAAAAAACTAATCAAAATTAAGCGTTCATTTTTTAAAGATAGCTGTCCACTAGAGGTCGTCTCGTGAAACGATTTGGTGTGATTCGCGATTCGAAATAACCTTTTCCGGTTTTCAGCTGTCACTTCCGGCTGTACTTCTGGTCTAAAAATAGTTTCAAAAAAATCCCACGTCCAATTTAGGTGGGGCCGGTAAGAATCAATCAAACATTCAACCACCTAAGACATTAAAAACGCTAAAAACGTTGATCGTGGCAAAAAAATGCGAAAAAGCATTTTGCCACAGCGAAAATATATATAAACGATATTAAAAATAATTAATAATTAACGCAATATACATATTTCCAAAAATTAGTATTTGTGAACATACCTGTAACATACTGTGGGGATATGGTGTACAGTTGGACAGTTTTATTTAGGAGTAATGCAGCTCTTCTGCTTGATAGGTTCGATAATAAGTCTAGAACGGTTTAGAAGTTTTTCACTTCCTCTTCGCATAATTGACCGATTATTTGTCGTTACAATCTGTTTTCGTGTTCCTATATTTTCACCATTTCCACGTTAACCGAATAGAAGTGATCAAATCGGAGTCTAAAAGTTGGACACTGAATGATTTTCCCAATAAATTTGCTATTTAACCGTGTATTTGATCGTGTATTTGACGTGCCTTTGACCGTACATTTGACGTGCATTTGACCGGGCATTTGACTGTGCATTTGTCCGTGCATCTGATCGTGCATTTGACCGTCCAATGCAGTTGCCTGACGACGAGTATAGCAGTTTTCCGTGGCAGCGTGGAACTAGTTTGGAGGATTCCCTTTGGGATGTATCCGCACTGGGCTTGGCTGTAGACCCCTTATGCAGGCCATTTTATCTGTTATTGCCCCTTTCTGCTTCTTTTACCTTTCCGTGTTCTTCTTGTTAGGGTTAGAAATGAAGGGGAAACAAGAATAGTTATACAACCTGTTAACAAGGAAAACATCCTGAAGTAACTATGAGCCACCAGAAGGCGATTCACTATCGTTCGAATCTTATACAGAGTGTTCCAATTTCACTCCTTCTAGATTCATTTGCATCATGATTTAATTTCACCGTTAATGCATTTTCAAATTATTCAATTTCAACCATGAGAACGAAAAATAAATCCAAGTGAAAATTGTTTACTCACAAACGTTTGTTCGGATTCAGTGAGCGGTAGATTCGGGAACAACTATCTTAACTACGCCCTAAATTGGGAAGTCAAAAAATACTTATCTTGTAACAAATCGTCTGGAGAAGAGAATGAGGCTAACAATTGTCGTTCAATTAGAAGTGACAAAGTGATAACGGCTGTTAAATAGTAAATGTCCGTAGAAAACTGTCAGGTAACCAAAAATGTCAGAATCGACTACCCACCGAACAAAACAAACGATCATTACTGGCAGATGTTAAGTTAGGTATGGTCGGAAATAATTTGAAGTACCATCATCCTACGACCGTGGGTCCGAAGACATTACCCGGAAGGAAATTACTGCTTCCAACAGAATGGAGCCCCCGGTCATATGTCAAAAAAAGTCAGAAGTGGTTGGCTGATAAGATCGCTGAATATTGGTATAAATCCGTTTGGCCCCCTCATCGACCGATTTTGATCCCCTCGGCTACGGTTTATGGGGAGACATGCAGCAAAACTACGAAACTACGAAACTTGGACGAGCTGCGAGTTGAAATCAAAAAATCATGGCCATGTTTACCAAAGGACCTCGTACAACGAACATGCGGGTCATTCAAGCGTCGATGTTAACATGTTGTCGATGCTCCTGTTGGCTATATAGAGTGAAATGGTACTATAATAATCTACTCAGCCCTTTTCAGGGCTAGCAAATTTGTTCAGTCGTTTAACAAATATCGTAAATTTTCGTAAGTGTCTTTGTTATGGATGGAACACCCTGTAGTTAGGTTTTCATTGAGTGGTGGTCGCCAATGGCAATTACAATTTTACGTCACTCTGCTTAACGCATATTACGTTATATGACTGGTTTCTACAATGTTGAGGAAACTTATAATAGCTTAACCTGGCTAACGTGTGGAAGCATTGTCGTAACAATTCAAGTAAAATATAGACGTTAGACAGACAAACAGACAAACAAGAATCACTATTCCTAGATGATACTGCGGTTGGGAACCCCATTTCATGGGCGATAACTGATTAGAGCCATCCTGGTTAGCTGGAACTGACTTCCAATGCGCACACGTTAATACATCGATAACGTTTCTCGCCGAACAGATTTGAAACGCCACTATAGACACGCAAGACATATTCTACATAATATAAGTGCATTTCGGTACACCTTCGTGAGTACACCGTGTGGTATTATAGAAGGACGGTAACGATATTGTGTAGAATACACTACTGTTATAGAATAAACAAACGGTGTTTCAGATATCTAAAATGGAAGTAAGTTTAATAATGTTTTGTCTGTATGATAAACTGAGGACACTATTGGTTCTCCAGCAACTCCAGTAGTTTCTGGAAACCCATCTACGTCTATTAACCGTCTGATTTCGCAAAAATGCTTATCATTATCTGGTTCATCATAATGTCATTGGAATTACTGTTCGTCTTCGCATATACCATCTGGCCCCTTTCTTTGCGCTGCCGTCTATAGTTGAGTCTAAATTAGGGTTTCGATGACACGTAAAACAAGGAATTTACGTTGTTAGATACGGTCCTTGACTAGTTGTTTTTTCGCTGCGTACACATGTATCTTCGAGCAGTTGATACACGCTTTAGCCAGCTCCCCATTGACCTTTAAAAAAATAAAGAACTACTCGAATGGGCACGCGGTAAGTTTTGTGAGGAATTATATGAAAGCAACTCTTTAACAGCCCTAATGAGATACCCCAGATTGGACCTAAATCAATCGGAATTCACCTGAGTAATTCGCAAGCGATTAAATCAACGTTCCTTCTCCCGAACAGGCCTCTTATTTTTGTCGGCTAAACTATAGACCGGTCTGATCCATGGGCGCAATAAACTTAAATGCGGTAATACTGCTCGATGTTTCCCTAGCTAAGTTTAAAATGATACTTTCGGTTCTAAAAGTTGATGGAAAAATTCTGCCCACAATTAAGTTGGTGATCAAACATTCCACCACTAACAAAGCCTTACAAAATCTAAAAATCCGGGCTCGCGCACTATTAAGGCCCTTCAGATGCCCGGTAGATATTGTTCTGACGAATATTTATGATTTGTAATAACCAGTAAGTGGTCATTTCAATTATGGTACGCTTCATCTTAAGTTCAAGTTAAATAACGTTGAGATAAATGACACATCGAATTTAACGCGCGATAAAACCCATATTCAAATATCTTTATGACTATATGGCTTGCTGTAAGTCCTCGCTGGTTAAAAAATCCTGAACTTTATATTCGATCAAGCCCATTATTAGTTATATGACAGGTTAGGAAATACTATAGGATATAGCATCATGTTTAACAAGTAAACCGTCTAAATTATTTCCAATTATATATATATATGTGTATTTAAATTATTACCTCCGCCAAAAGGCTAAATTAGGTCTAAATTTATGGAACGAACCAATCTCCGCATTGCAATAAGCAGGTAGGAAGAGATATACCCACATGGGGTGTTGTCCATCGTGTCGAATCGCATCGCTCTATTTTTGCGTAATTAGAATCCTACACACGCAAAATAGCTAAGCTAACCCTAAATTTTGCACCAAATTAACAACCCGTATATTTTACATATTGTAAAATTTGAAGAAATTCGACACGATGGACACACCACCCCCCCCCCACATGTTACGTTAATACTATGAAAATAGGCGATCAATTTTGAATCCGTTCTATGCTTCGTTTTCATTATGGTGCGTACCGGTGTTCGAGCTTTACACAACGTTCGTTCAAAGTTGCTCCACCGTCGGGCAATCATGGACGGTTATGTGATGGGAGAGTATGTGTACCCACACTATCAGGGTAATGTACCTATTATGTTAAACAGAAACGCTGAAGAATACCAAATAGGTTTAAACTTATTGGATGGAAGAATCATACCGGTTGAACAGTGAATATAGAGCCATTTTCTATTATTTTAGCAAATGTTTGGCTTTAGGTTCATTATTTGATATTTAGAGTTTACCAGGAATTTATTGGTCAAAGTAAACCAGTAAACAACACCTTAAGACAAACACGCATTTAGTCTTAACCGTCAAGTGTGCAGCTGTACCAATTATTAACAATATAAATTGTTAACCTAAATTACCAACATATCTCTCAGGCACGCTATTATTTAAGTTCCCTCAGGCACATAATTGGCTAATTTATACCAGCAATATTAGTCGAA
>SCLF01009904.1:0-12838 GCA_004367975.1 Mesochordaeus erythrocephalus
AGACTGGCTAAGTCTCGTTAACCGCTGTTCTGCTGTCCAGACACCCGGGGGGGGGAGGGGACGACTTTGACTCTAGTGTCGTAGCTCACCGAACTAAACCGTGGTTAGATTAACTAGACCCCTGGGCATCCAATACAAGTATGGAAAACATACTACGATTATTTCTTTTAAAGCAATGGACAAATTGAATTTCACCGTCCTTATATATAGTTTTAACGCAGTTGTTTCCAGTCTAAATTTTAGTGACCATACTTTGTGATCTTTGCATGGTTTCTGTATCATACCAAAAGCGTCACAATCGGACATACTTCTCGAAATCACATTTTTCACTTCGATTTTATAGCAATTATAACATTTCATATAATTTAATGTGTCTGATTTCCCCCAAAATTGGTATCATTCGACACGCACGGATGTCAGCTACATTTCTTCTCAAGTGGTTTAAAATCGAATTTCTAAAGTACAAATTTTCAACAAGTGATAAAAGCACGAATTTTTCACTTTTCGATTTGGTATGATACAGAAATCATGCAAGATCCGAAAGTCTGTTCACTAAAAGTTCGACCCGAAACAATTGCGTTAAAACTATATTTCAGGACGGTCAAAGTCAATTTGTCCATTTCGGCAACGTGAATTTCGAGGTCCATATAATTAAAAAACATCGTAGTATGTTTTCGATACTTTTATTGGATGACCGGGGGCTAATTAATCTAGAACGATTTAGTTCGGTGAGCTGCCCTTTAGAGGAGGTTAACTGTACGACGCCGTATTTAGAACCGATTCTGAACCGCAAGGAAAAACTCTATCAGACTCACTACGTTTCGGTAACCGGTAAGTTGCTGCCAGAACCCCCTAGGGGGTGGGTGGGTCCAGTTTTGACACATGTGTCACATAAGTCTCAAATTAGGTTTATAATTTTGGTTCAAAATGTATATTCAAGTTCATACCTCCGATTTATGGGTCAAGTAGGCGCCTAAACTCCCAAGCATGCTAACTTAATCCTCATTGAAAATGTCAATCCGTTTGAAGTCTTTTCTATTCGCGCCAAAAATACGATAGATGCAAATTATTTTATTTAACCCTTACGTAAATAGCATTTTCTATTCTACAAAAATTGCTGAAAGAAATCTGAACTTGAAGTATATACACTACCATTAAAATAAAAATGTAACGGTCACAATTAGTTTGGTCAAAAAGCGGGACACAAAAAGTTGAAAATCTGAAAGGGAAGTTGAAGGGATCCAAAAAACGCAACAAAACGAGATACCCCTAAAATTCGAAAAATCAAAAAAGTCTCATTTTTGTTACGTTATTTGACTACTTTAGTTATTTAACGGCTTTTTTGAGAAAAAAAACTATTTTCTGTTACGATATGTTAGAGGGTTTGGTTTAATAAACTTTTGTTGTAAATAAAAATTAAAAATAATATAATATACCAAAAATGTATAAAACATTATATTCAGGAACATAAATTCAGAAACAAAATCTAAATAACAAAACCTAAAACAATTATGTAATAATTTTCTGGCTTTCTTTGTCACGGGTTTTTCGACTTTGACAGTTTTTTTAACCCATTAATTGCCAAAGAAACCAATTTTTTCGTTACTATATTTTTAGAAGTTAGTATTAGACTATTTACGTCGACAGATCAGATGTTCTCATAGTTTTTGGAATGAAGGAGTCGATGAAGTCTACAATCGAATTTTTTAACAGACCTTTAACCCGCACGCTAGAATGTGTGTCGGTCGGCACACATTTTCGTTAATCAGCCCATAACTTCTGTTAGAGCAGTGCTACGTTGAATTTGCTCTCCCAGGACCCCCCCCCATAAACCGCCTTCCCAGTTTTTTAACGTACGTTTAGACCGGAAGCGGAGGCTAACAACCGGAAATTTGTTTTTCGAATAGAGAATCACACCAAATTGCTGCCCGAGGAAATGGCAATGTGAAATTTTTTGTTTTTTACAATTTAAGACAGCTGTGACTTAGTTAGGAAAACATCGAGCGGTACTTCTAAACCGAATTTTCTTGCGCATTTTATAGGATAACTTTCGACCACGAATTTTGACCGGAGGTGTTGAGGCAAAAAAATCCGAAAATTGCGGGAACAAAACTGGACAAATGCTTCCCTGTTGCGGAAGCGTTACGTAACCCTCAATATTCCCATGTAAACTTTTTGAGAAAAAAATCAATAATTATTTAGTGTCAAATGGGAAATCTTCTAGACTTAATATTATTTTTGTTTCGGCGTAAGAGTGTCGGGGGTTAACCATCTTGCTATATATAATATTAACGAAATACTTATACAGAATACAGCGAGATTTGGTGCAGACATGGAGCGAGATGAAGCGTACAATATGAGACAACAATAAACTAATTCTGATAAAGGGTTCGGTAGTTATATGGAAACTCGGCACCAAATAAATCCCAAATTTGAGTGGGCGGAAAATGCCCGCGGTTGGTACAGAGGTAGAAGGAGGTGAGCGAAATAATATGAGATATAAAAGTACCGATTATAATAAAGTATTCGATAGTTATGTGAAATAATAATATTGTGCGTAGGCGGGTATTGCAAATAAGCTCATAATTAGATATAATACCGCATTTAGTATAGCCTATAAGGTCAAATTCTCTTTTCCAACTAGCCCTTATACACTCAATCAACAATACGAAAATTGAAATCTAGAACTGAACCGGTTAACTAAATTACCAAAACTTACAGTATAAAATTTCATATTTTCATTTTCCTTCACTTTTGTTTATTAAAATTTATAAAATTTTATTATATTATTATTTTCTCTATATCCTCTTAGTATAATATATAGCGTGGCCCGATTCGTTGCATAGTCGCTCAAGGATTTTACGAAATTGAGCTTTTGTGTTCGTTTACGGTTCAAGGACTGCCTGTTTCCTCCTTACGAATTTGGAATATATAAATATATATGAATCCCGATAGAAATGAAGAAAGTTCGACCGATTAGAGGTCGAAAATAATATTTTCTTCGTACGTATTGTTAACCCGCACGCTGCTATGTGGGCGTTTAAGCACACATTTCCGTTAATCGAACCATAACTTTTGTTAGAGTGGTTCTACACCGAATTTGCCTCCCAGAAGCCCCACTTGAACATTTTCCCGGGTTTTATTAACGTAGTTTCCGACCGGAAGTAACACCGAAAGTGGAAGCAAAAAAACTGACATTGGTATTTTTGGGATTTGGGAAATAACACTTCATGAGTCTTAGTTATGAAAACATCGACCGGTACTTCTAAACGGAATTTTCTTGCACACATTTTAGGATAAATTTCAACCACGAATTTGACCGGAAGTGAACCCAAAAAAAACGAAAAATCCGAAAGTTGTGGGAAAACACGGGAAAAATACTTCCCCTGTTCATATTTATCCAACTAAAAATTTAAGCGTACATAATGGTACGTAATTCGCAAAATAATTTCGACCAAAATGACAACCACTCATGTGTGTCGGGTTTAAGAGAACACTAAACGACACTATTGGCAGTAAATTATACTGAATACATTATATTGAAACTAGCATTCATACCCATAATAAATAAGAAACATATGGCTGTCTAGAGATGAACTAATGAGTTTCGCGATTCTGTGCTTAAACGCACACATTGCAGCGGGGGTAAAATCATTTCTTCAGCGTACGGGTTAAAAAACCTTCCAATTCGAGGTTTATCTAGTCCGGCGTTTTTGGGTGGTAAGTGTCTGTGAAAATTGAAAAATAAATGTCTGTGAAAATTGAAAAATAAATATCTGTGAAAATTCTGATGAGGGGAGCTGCATCAATATTGATTTAATTTTGCGTGACATAATCCATGTCAACGTTTCGTTACTTTTTCAACCGACATAATTCTCACAAACGTTGCAGCAAACATCGAAATGAAGCGTTGATGCACATTGTTGCAGCACGACTGTAACACGCCTGTCAAAACTGCCAAATGGGAAGTGATCGGTTACCGACACTTCATGGGTATGATAGAGTTTTTTCTTGTGGTGCCGAATCTGTTCTCAGAATGTCCAAAATTACACGGCGCCGTACAGTTAAGCCCCACCCGCCTAAAGATAAAACATGAAAAGCCATGCCCCCAGTACTTAAACAAAGTCGTTCTTATGTTCTATCTTTAGATGGAGTTAACAGTACGACGCCGTGTAATTCTGGACATTCTGAGACCAGGTTAGGAACCGCAAAAAAAAACTATCAGATACACTAAGTCTTGTTAACCGATCACTTTCCCCTTGAAGGGGTAGGGGCAGTTTTGACAGGCGTGTATAATGGAGTTCGTGTAACGCAAGATTGGCTGAACAACATGGTTTATCAATTTTCTCCATTGCTTGCCTCAGAATAATTAGGATTTTCACAGAAGTCTATAATTCACGGTCGATTAGATACTTACTTCATATGTCCAATCAGCGACGTGCTAATTGTGGCCTCTGTATTCGACTCGGGTTAATCGGTTATCCGAAAGTGGCCTATGAGTGGCCTATAATTGTATTTCTAATCTTTTTATAGGTGAAGTGGTACCACTTTAACCGTCAACAGTCTATCAGTTTTACTGATAGAATTAACTCTTTGTTGTGGCAACAAAGGAAGTTAACTACAGTATACTGATTAATATGATAATATATAATTGTTACTATTATCATTAATAATACAGTCTTATATTTATACCATACTAATGATTATAAATATTATGCAAACGAAAATTGCTGAATAAAAAAGAGTGGATCGTTCTCATTGGTAGTAGAAATATTACCTAAAAAGGACTGCTCGAGAGACAGTCAAAATTTGATTTATTTAAACATAGGATTGGAACCAGGATTAGGGTATGGTAGTTACTATAATTTATTATAAAATGTCATGTCAATTAACCACAACCTTCTGATTATGGTATGTTATAACATAATTTGACTGTCTCTCGAACAGGTCTTTTTAGATAATATTTAAATAGCTTGTACAACTAACTTGGTTATAGTCGCCTGCCTGTCTAACCAAGAGTCTCAATGTAAATATCTGTCAAGGAAATCGGTTTCGGAAAAGCTTCACTTCCGGTGAATAAATTTCGGCTCCGGATGTTTTTACTCCTTTTGTTACGCTGATTAAATAATAGAAAATTTATGAGACATTATTTGACATGCCGTTATTATTTCCCCTTTCCTCATCGATCAGAACAGCCGGTTGATACACATAACAGTCTCCGGTTTAAAAAACTTCCCAATAAATTATGCGGAACATATGAATATACTCTAATATCCCATATCCATTGGGAATATGGGTTTTCACTGGCTCCATTTTGGAAGAAAAATTCATCCAATCACATTGCTTGAATTCAAAATCAACGAATAGTTATGATTTTCGAGCAGTGTGATTTGATGAATGAAACGAATCCTTGCTAGACGTACGATTTTTTGTTTCGGAATGTGGAAATCGTAAATTTAAGGCAAATGACCCACTTACATTTGTTGGTCGTCACGTTTTGCGTCCGTATTATTATTATTGATACGGTAAAATCGTCGATTTAACGCTCCTGCTGCATATTTAGGTACCGTTTATGTACCAACATGTGTTTCGTAAGTAGCGGAGCGAAAATATGAATTAATAAGTAGATATTTATTCACGGTAAACTCTAAATTAAAAATGTTGGTTTATTATATAACAATTTAGATAAGGGTAAAAGGTCCTCTTTTTTACTTTCTTCAAAGCATTTCATCTAGCTAAAGCGGTTGTCTTCTGATATTCAGCACGTTTCGAGTTGCATAAAACTGCGGTAAAGAAAGTGGAAATAACGTAGGTAAACTCGTCTTTTCACTAATTCTTAGACCGGAAGTAGACACAATTCTGCATTTTTTAACGGATAATAGTCTCTGACGATGGAATAACGAATATTATTCATTGATATAATTTCTGCTAGACACACTAAATGCAAACCCCCTACCCATATTTATTATGGGAAAGGACTAATATAGAATTCCACTGTATTCGAGTTCGTTATGGCAACTATTTTGATAGGTACTGTGCCGTTAAATTTGTCAGAGTCGTGGGATTCTTGCCGTCTAAAATGTGTTTCTTAATTAGCGAGGCGAATCAAAAAACAGCATTATCCGTGAAATCAAACATTTTTTGCCATTTAGGTAATCCGCCTTTATGGTTCACTTACTCGAATTAAATTCATAAATAATAACGTACTTGCTATTATTAATTACCTTATGAATAGTGAATATAAAGCCATTTTCTATTATTTGTGGCTTTACATTCATCGTTCATGTGGTATTATTTACTTTATCGGAGTAAATCTATCAAGTTCAGTATTACAATTTCAGAGAGAAATGTTGTGAAAGGATAAACTTGGCGTCACAAAGTCTTATTTTTTAATATCAACACATGTACAAAGTCTTTATTTTTATGTAGTTATTGTCTAAAGGAATTCCGGGTGGTAATCATAGGTGATACATTGTATAAAATGTCCAATTTGAAGTCTTGCTTAATAATTAGGATAGAATGAACTTGATAATACATGTTCGTGGAAGTTACGTAATTGTTAACCCATATGGGCGCGCTAAACGTAATTGTCTGTCTGGAAATGTGCCATAAATGAAAAAAGGACTACGACAGTTGTTGTTTCTGACATTGTATGACATTACAGTTATTGACATTCCATTAATCCAGCTACAAGGAAGACAATGTTTACTTAATTGACAGGCGGAAACTAAAAAGCAGTTTTACCTTTGTGTCAAGGTTACTTTTCACGTATCATTGATATTCAAGGTACATAAAAGGATATAAAGCGTATTATATTTAATATCAAATATTGGACATCTAACATGGAGACAATACCCTTAACTCCCAGGATGTTTTATTAATGTAGCACGTAAACAATTCGTATTTATCTTATTTAAGGCCTAAATTGGTTGAATGTTTGATTTAACCTACCAAATGACACGTTGGACAGCTCCACGTTTTCTACTAGTTAAGACTGTAACGTCTTATTAATGAACACGTTAACCAACACTTCCGGATATATTGATGGAACTTCCGGTGTAAAATTCCAACCGGAAGTGAACATAAAATCCCCATTTGTATAAAAAAATAACACCCGATTTATAGAGCTGTACTTCGGCAGATAATTTCGGTCTCAAATGCTCGAAACACATCTAATTAGACGGCTTTATAATATTTTTTGATAATTTGCTGCTCATGGGGAAAATTTGAAAAATTCGTCAATTTATATAATTTTGGTTTGTGCTGTCTCATGTATTCTGGCCCAGTCATTTAAATGGGTATGTGCTGTATTTTATAACAGTGGTGTCATGTATAACAATCAATTCGCTGGAAGAACCTAACTGGACCAATTATGTCACTTCATATGTTTCTCTACAGTTACTTCCAGTTAGAACACGTATCCATTATCATATCTCGCATGAACATACCTGTTAATTTTCTCAATAATTGTCTCCTGGTCTTCGATTTCCTTCAATTTTCGATATTATTTAGGTCTCCCTCTCTTTGTGTTTAAAAATAAAGAAAAACCATGCGGGGGTTGAGGATGTAGTAATGACCTCGAGGAAGGCGCACTTGCAGCGAAATTAACGGCCTGGCGTAGGTGTGGTAATAATCGGATTTATAGTCTAGGTTCAACTAAAGACAAACACGCTACGTTTAACTCTTTGAATTGGAATTCTAATTGGCTGAAGTTTTTCACAATTTTGTCTCATAAACATTTTGGCCATTAACGCTCATGCAGGTTAAAGATGCAACAGGAACGAATATTTTCGAGCGGAATTCTTTTGGCTAGAATATTTTTGAGTGATCAAGTTTTACGAGCCAACATTTAGTTATGGACTTTCTTGGAAAATCTGTTCACTGTGTATCATTACATTATAAATAAATTCATGCTCTCACGAACTGTTTATTTTATCCGAAGAGGGTTTCTGACTTAGGTGCCAAACTCTTTTGTCCCCAATAGGAAAATATAGGATACATGTTTCATAATCGAATATATAGAACAATGTTCCGGTTACGGATTAGGTAGGCGTGAAACGAGGATTTAATCAAATGAAACGACATTCGAAGGTATTTCACATATAAGCCGCCTAAATAGCCCGAATATAAAACCTACTTTTACCAGCAGCCGAAAAATTTTCCAGACAGGGGTAGTTTTCCAAACGTCAGTAATAATTTATGTACAAAATTTTTCGAATTGGTGTCGAGTGTCCAAAGATGTCCAAAGACATCCAAAGATGTCCAAAGATGTCCAAAGATGTCCAAAGATGTCCCAAGATGTCCAAAGATGTCCAAAGATATCCAAAGATGTCCAAAGATGTCCAGAGATGTCCAAAGATGTCCAAAGATGTCCAAAGATGCCCGAAGATGTCCAAAGATGTCCAACGATGTCCACAGATGTACGAAGATGTCCAAAGATGTCCAAAGATATTCAAAGATATCCAAAGATCTCCAAAGATGTCCAGAGATCTCCAAAGATGTCCAGAGATGTCCAAAGAGGTCCAAAGATGTCCAAAGATGTCCACAGATGTCCAAAGATATTCAAAGATGTTCAAAGATGTCCATATATGCCAAAGATGTCCAAAGATATCCAAATATGTCCAAAGATGTCCAAAGATTAACAAAGATTTTGAAAAATAATAGCTTTTGGTATCATGTCCGGATTGGTTTTGACAGGGATAATCAAAATAGCAGACATAACGCAAATGAGGGCTTTTCAAGATTAATTAAGTTATGTAGCAATACAAATAGCACCTTTAAAAATAGTATTGTCGAGGGATTATAACAACATAATATAAATGAGTGAAAAGATGAATAGGAAGGTCTCGATGGGATACGGACCACTTTGAACCTATTAAATTTTAGTCTACGATAAATTTGAATCTCAGCGGGTTACCATAGGCATTGTTGGATATTGAGAATTTCAGACTTCACAATCTGTTATTTCGGACTTTATAACGGGAGCTTCTTAACTCGTGAGGGTTTTTGTGGTCGACATCGACCATTTTCACTTTTAGCATTTAGGTGATAATTCCACATTTACACTCACTAAATTGCATATAGCATTTTTGGAAACATTTTAAAATCGGAAGTAACAACGGAAGTGCAACTCAAAACCGGAAATTGATTTTTGGAGGAACCTCGAGGAACCTAACAAACGACCGTTGAGAAGATCGACTTTTGTATATTTAGGACAAAAGTGTCTTACTTATGAACACGTTGACAACGTTTGCGCCTAAAACAGTTTCAGTAGAAAAATGACTACATAAATTAGTTAACTCAAG
The DNA here is from genome assembly GCA_004367975.1 of Mesochordaeus erythrocephalus. Lineage (NCBI taxonomy): Eukaryota > Metazoa > Chordata > Appendicularia > Copelata > Oikopleuridae > Mesochordaeus > Mesochordaeus erythrocephalus. The sequence continues at coordinate 9,306 of SCLF01009904.1, forward strand.
GCTACTGTAGTCGAGCCAAAAGATATTTTCAAATGAGAAATCAAATTAGATCGGAAATGAGTAAATCTGTAATTCCGCAGAATTTAAAAAATATATCAAGTGAACAGGTATTGTATCTACTGGTTAAACCAACTCGTACAGTCATATACAAATTATGATTAATAATGCTTATAAGTGTAATACGTGTTGTGCGATCATGAGGGGCCCTATATTATGACAATCGTAGACTGAACGTAGACAGTGCCTTTCTGTTAATTCACTCCCATTAACCTAACATACCAGGGGTGGCAACTGAAACACATTCTATTCTTCCTTTTCACTTCCTTTGCAGTAGATGTGTTTTTTGAATTATTTTTTATTTTTAATAAAAGTAAAGCGTTTTTCGAATTTTGGAATCTTGAATAATTTTTAACATGGGATATCCTGTATAGATGCGCCTGCATTTCGCCCGGAGATGTCTTTTCGTTTTCTTGTCTTTTTCTTGTCGTTTTCTTGTCATTTGCTTGTCGTTTTCTTGTCGTTTTCTTGGCGGTTTCTTGTCGTTTTCTTGTCGTTCTCCTGTTGTTTTAAGTAATTCTATTGGAGTGCCTAAACCGATCTTTTGAGATATAGAAGAATCCGTTTTTCATATTTTTCGGGTTCTTAGCTATACAGTTTTACACGTGCATTAAGATACTACATCCTATTTTACAGTTATATACACAATTACAAGATAATTATTCGAAAAATATGGAACTATACAATTTACAAAAATGTTAAAAAGTATTATTTTTCAATTTTATTTTGTTTACTGTTTCTGTAGCTGGCTACTGCTCTTCCGCATTACTCTGTTTGTCAAAGGAGACCATGCCTGCGATTTCCAGGCGTGTGGTGTGCGCTTGTACATGGCTCTGTATTTGGGTGGTTTCCAGTTGCGTTTCCCTATTTCTTTTGCTAAAAAATGGTTCCTATGAATTAAATCTTGTGTCCTGTGCTTTAGAGTTTCTTCAATCACCTTTCCATTTTTCTGCTCACTTTTGGTTCTTTTTCTTTTTTACCGGTACTTCTTCATTTTCCTTGTCTTCTCTTCCGTCTTCTCATTGTTTCTTTACTTACTCCGCTATCCTTTCTTCCCATTACAGCGTTGTGGGTTCTTCTTCCTCGTTTAGTTCTTCATTTTCCCCTTTTTTCCTTTCAAAACTGTTTCCAATTTTGCTTTTCTAGTTTTTGTTTGTTAAGATTTGGCCCTATTCCCTTCTACAGCTGGGCTTGGGGACGTTCCCTGTCTTACTTTTTCAAACATGCTGCTTTCTCATTGTTCGTTGGAGCGAATCTATGCTCCTTGGTCTGGAATTCGGACTAGTCTTGGAGCACCAACTTTTCCGCTTCTTTTCGAGTTTTCGAATCTGGGAGCTATCGTCCAGTTTGTTCACCATGTTTGAAAAAGTAACCCAGGTTTCCTGTTTTGTCGTTTTTTTAATTGTTTCTTCTTTCGTTTCTTCGGTTTCTGTTTCGTTTTCGTCCTACTTCTAATATTACCATCCCCATAGGTCATCTTCCTGTTCATCTAATACCCGTTTATTTTTTTCTTGACTCTGCTTCCTCTGTTTCTTTTTTAGTTATCCTTCATTTTTCACTTTTGCACCCCTGCTATTTCTTCGTCCTGTAAATGGCTTGATTTATTCGACTCTTCTTATTAATGCTTTTCCTTCTTTGTCCTTCTCTCTCGATTTACACGATGTTCCCTCTCCATATGTTTCGTCTATTACATATGGTCTCTTGAATCGAAATGGTCCTGTTCGGTCGTTGACAGGGACTTCTTCCCCCCCATTTCTTGAGTTTTTTCGACTTCTCCACTTACTTCATTTTTGAAGAAAATGGATTGTGGATGTTTTCCCATTTATATCCTGTCCATCCATCCATGAGTCACTTCCGGTATAAGCTCATCCCAATTATCATAGGTTTTGGGGAGTCGGTTTTGGCAGTATTTTTAACATAAAATAAATTACACTGCTTGTATTCCATCTCTCCTTTCAATTATGCCAAGGGAAGCAGTACCCGGGGTTTTGGTACAAGGGCATGAAGATTACGTTTTTTCTTCATATTGCCGAATTGTATTTTTCCCTCTGTTTTCTTTTCCTCATCAAGTTGGTGCGGTGTAAGTACACCCTGGCCTATCTCTTTCCTTTTCTTTTGTATTCCGGTTTTCCGAATTTCGAAGTTTTATTCCTTTTCTCTTGACAGGGGGGCTAGCGTACAGTCCTCGACTACTTCCGTCTCAATTGTTGTAACATTTACTAGTGCGTACGGAACCAGCTGGGGACTGTTTTCAGAAAGTTTCAGAAAATTCACATTTTTATCTCCGACTCCGTCTTCTAACCTTCTTGTGTTTACTTTTTATCGTCCTTCCATTCTCTTTAAACTTCGTTCCGTGAGATTTTCTGATGAAGTTAGTCTTTTCCGAAGATTGTAATATTAATTTGTTTCTTCTTCTTCCACTTTTTGGTCATAAAGCACGTGACCAGTACTTTGCAGTTTCCTTAGTTCCCTGTCCAGATTGTTTCTGCTTTCTGCGTGTCCTTCTTTATTCCTTCTATAAATCGTTCTTCATTTTTGTCTTCTAGTATAGTTGATGTAAGATGTTTTTACACCTCCCTCCTCTCGCTTATTCCTTCATCTTCCTTCTCCATTTCCATTTGACCTTTTTTCTACTTCCTTCCGCCACTCCGCTTCCGTACTGTTTACGTTTTCTTCATTATGTCGCTTTTCTTATTGTTCGATTTCTCTCCGCCATGGCATGTTCTCTGATGCCTCTGGTGCTCCGAGTAGCTCCAATTGGCCTTCTTCCGTCGTTTCCGATCCTCCATCTATCCTCCAGCTATTACTGTATATTAATAATCTGCTGAAGAACTAGCAGATACCATTTTTTCTTTTTTTGAGTAGATACCACACCTGCCTCATTTGGAGATCGAGTTTTCACATGAAACGTAGAAGACGTTAAAAGAGATATCTTAAAAAACATGTACCCTTAGATAGGCAATGGAAAATCTTTAGTTAAACAAAGGTTCAAAACAATACGATGTATGGTCTTCGAGAAAACAGAGAGACTGACCCCGACCGTAAATGAGCCAGGTGTGTTATCTATTGGTCAGGTTGGTTAAAATTGGGTAGTCAATGTACTGTAATCGAGACCAGCCAGTTCACCGGACCAAACAATGGCTCCCTAACGACCGGTTTATTATTTCCTAATTAATAACACATTCTGCTATTATTAATAATCTGTTTCGGTCATCATGCAGGACTTTCAGGCACGACTTTTTTGAAAAAGTGACATTCTTTGAGACATCACCAGCTGTGAGACATCACCAGCGTTGAGATTAGTCTTCTAAAAGCCGCATATTAACTAGTGGAGACCGGTGCTGAATTTTCCTGTGGAGACCGTTGAGGCCATTAGTGTCCATCGTTCTTCTTCGGTAAAATTATATTAATAGTTCTTGCCGATAATGTACGAAAAATCGGTATGTAAGGGGTTATCACGAAAATTTCATTCAAAT
>SCLF01010014.1:0-12834 GCA_004367975.1 Mesochordaeus erythrocephalus
CAGATTCGGAACGGCAACCAAAAACTGTATTAGACCCACTAAGTCTCATTAACCGATCAGCTGCGGACTAGATCCCCTTGACTAGATCCCGGACTAGAACAATTACAATAAGTAATTGTTCCCACTCAACAAATGTCACTCGCCATTTTCGAGGTATCAACATTTTCGCGCGTATTAAAATTCCAATTTAATTCGAAACGAGAGCTCCGGAAGTGGATGACTTCAGCAGTACAGGATGTAAAAAATACGAAAAGAATACTAATGTTAAGGTAAAGGTGATAACCTTAATATAGAGCTGTTTATATTCGAGAATGAACTGTGATATTTTCTGCTATATTTAAGACAGCGGAAGTTCTGATAAGGAGATCTATTTTTATGGTTTTATAACCTATAAACATACACGGTGTCTTCAGTGGTTGGGGAGGTTTGTCAGTATATACCACGCCCTGCTCTTTTTGAAATTTTACAGTGAAATGGGTAAATAACGGACTTTTTTCAAAAAATGGCGAACCAGGAATTTTTGGATTTTTTTATTCGGAATTTCAAGTTAGTATACATGGTAAAAAAACTAATCAATATTTAACTGAAACTCTTCTGACTGAAACTCTTCCGAAATGCTTTTCTGAAATGCTTTTCTGCCATTGACATTACATTCCTTTCTTTTATCGAGTGCCTTCCCCATTGCAATTTTACTGGATCCGAGCGGTCCGTGATTTACCCATTTCACTGTATATCCATTGTGTCCGTTGACAAAATCTGTATTGGTCATAGTACAATTTCAAGTACTTTAAACAGTATAATACGCCAACAAGTATATTGTTTTTATCTCGTTACTTCTTTCAAATTTGGTGACGTTTCCTCATTTATCATGAAATTCGTGAATATAGTTTAATACAAATAGAATATTACTCAGGCTTTATTATTTCCAACTGTACTTTATTGACTAATTAAGTTTTCTCTCTCGCGCTTCACTTACCACGAAAACGCCTGAGTATTTATAACATTATATCGGTAAAATTCCTAAACAATTCAACGCATGCTTTACGAGAAAAATATTGAATGCCAGGAACCATATGATGAATCATCAAGTAACTTTATTAGCCAAAACGTCGCTAAGATTGAAAGATATAGCGACCAAGAACACTTCATTAGCCACCAAACTTCAGTTTATAGATGATAATTCCCATAGTTAATACATGCCTTGAAAGGCTAAGGCCAGAACTCTATAATGGTAACATTTTTATTATATTCCTGTGTTTTCATAGAAAACAAATAATACACTGTTTAGCGTGGTTGAACTTATCCATGGAATTATCACCTAGTGTAATTACCTTCTAACATATGTTCACTAAAAATTTGACTCTAAACAGCTGTAATTAGGAGTATACTAGGGAATAACCGCAGTTTTCGATACTTTTATTGGGCCTAATTAATCTAGCACGATTTAGTTCGGTGAGCTGCCATGCCCCATGAGTTAAAATTAACGTTTTACAAAACAAGGTCTTTTAGGCCTTTTAGCGGTTTTTTGAGGTTAACTGCACGAAGGCGTGTAATTTTGGACATTCTGAAAACAGATTCGGAAGCGCAAGGAAAAACTCCATTAGACTCACTAAGTCTCGTTAACCTATCAGTTGCGCCATAAACCCCCTAGATGGGCAGTTTTGATACATGTGCAGTATACAGTCGTTTCTACGTTATATTTGTTATTTATTTCATAGTATTAGACAGCAGCTAATTTTGTTTAGTCTCTCGCTGGTCCCGCGCAGCTTTTCGTCACAGGTCGTTCTCACAGGTTAAATGTTTATTTTTTTGTTCCAGTGGTCCGCCTGGCTGCGGCAAAGAAACTTCCGTAAAATCGCTTTGCGAAGAGCTCGAAATCGAACTAATAGAATGGAAAAACACGCTCGGTTCGGCAGAAGACCGGTTGATACCCTCTGAATGCACCTACTTCGAATCCACAAAGGTTGACACGGTTTCACAATATATTGTACAGTGCCCTCCCAAAAAACGTAAAACGTCATAGATTAATTAGGTCCCTGGGCATCCAACAAAAGAATCTAAAACATACTCCGATTATTTGTTTTAAAGCTATTGACCTCTAGATTGGCATGTTTTCTAAATTCAATTTTTGGGGTATAACTAGGTCATGTATTAGGATTTGGGGGTCAGTTCTTTGAGAAGAATTGAAACTAGAGTCATAACGCGCCGAATAAGCCCACTTTAGAGCCTATCGGACATACTTCCCGGAATTACATTTTGTATTCTAATTACCCTAAAATTTCACAATATTATAAAATGTCCGATTTCCCCCGTAATTGGACTCATTCGACGCACACTGATGTCCGCAACATTTCTTCTCACATGATTGACCCAGAATTCCTAACCCGTTATGTAGTTATAGCCACTAGAAGTCAAAAATGTGATTTTGGGAAGTATGTCCTATGGGCTCGGAAGTGGGCTTATTCGACGCTTCACGACTCCAGCTTCAATTCTTCTCAATGAACCGACCCAGAATTCGCAACACGTGAACGAGTTATGGCCAACAAATTGAATTTCTAAAGTACAAATTTTCAACAAGTGACAAAATGACGAATTTTTCACTTTTCGATTTGGTATGATTTAGAAAACATGCCAAGACCCCAAAGTATGTTCAATAAAAATTCGACTCGAAACAACTGCGTAAATACTATATTTCAAGACGGTGAAAATCAATTTTGTCCATTTATGAACAATGTAGCAAAACAAACAGTCGAATTATGTTTTAGATTATTATGTTGGCCAGGGGCCTAATTAATTTAGCACGATTTAGTTCGGTCAGCTGCCACGCCCCAGGAGTTAAAATTGACGTTCTTTAAAAAGGTATTTTTCACGTTCTGTCTATAGGTGGGGTTAACCGTACGACGCTGTATAATTTTGCATATTCGGAACCGCAAGGAAATACTATAAGTCTCGTTTCTTTTTGTTTCTATTTTGTTTCGATTTAGCTACGTAAAACTAAATTTCAGGACGTCAAAGTCAATTTTTTCCATTTTCGGCAATGTGACTATCGAGGTTCATAGCTTTAAAACAACTAATCTGGGTATGTTTTCGATGCTTTTATGGGATGCGCTGAGGTCTACTTAATCTAGAACAATTTAGTTCGGTGAGCTAATTAAAACCTTAGCATTTTCGGGCATAGGATGGGCATACAGAGTTAAGCTTCCAGGGTGTTGGCGAAAATTTTTTTTTGCTTATAGAATGTATCCTAAGTCTGGAAAATTGCGAAGATGATTTGGCGGTCGATAAAAAACTGCTGAACTTTTCTCATATAACCTGTAGTGATGTACTGTAAGATTCGGTATTTTTCGTGTAGTACTTGAGGTTATGGAGACTGGGAGGAGGGCGGTTTAGAAAAAAATGAACTCCCCTTCGGTTATATGAAATTTTTCGACTGCGACTTAATCGGACGATACCCCATTTTTAGCATTCCGAAAAGTTCCTGCAGGGTTTCCGGTACTGTTCTAATAAGCTAAATCTCCTCAGTTGTTTTTGATTGCGAGATCTCGATCGTTTGACTTGCTGACAATATTTTAGAAGGAGCACAAAATCATAATCGATGATACTTTAATGTGAACGGTTCTTTTGTAAGATAAGTAAAACTTTTAAAGGTCTTGTATCAGAATTATTAGATTGGCAATGTATACTCCTTCTTTTCCCCCATGCGCTAGCTGATCTGCTTGCTGCAGTACGAACTTAATTGCTTGTTTTCCCAAATCATTGAAGCAAAGCGTCTTTTTTAGGTTTATATCATAAAGATCTGGCCATTTTTTTTTTCATTTAAGTTCCATGTAGTTTTCAAGAAATGTAATTGTGCCTTTTGGACATACAATTTCTTTAAGTTCAGTGTTTTTTCGGATAATTTGCAAATAATTCAAAAGTCATTGGAATAAAAGACTCCAAATGTGGTGAACCCATTAAACATACCCGTGAATGGTAGACCGCAAACTGAGAGTATCTGTTTTCTTTTTTTGTCGTTCTTGAGGCGCAATTTGCAGCAGAAATTTAATGACCGGTCTTACTTCAGCTACTTGCATCGCCATCACCTCTATGTAACTGCTAAAGATTTATTTCGCAGTTTCTTCTGAAATATTTGATTTTTAATATAATTATTCCAAAATTGTTTATTGCACTTGAAGTTCATTCCCATACGCGTTTTTTGTCATTTGTCAACAGCACAAATGTGCCATGAACATAGAAGACGTTTATATTTTTTTTGGATTGAGACGGAAACTGAGATGCACGAACCAGAGGTTTACGCTTTGGAATTGTTAGCTGATCAGAAAATGAAACTAGTTGAGAATACTCAGAAAGGTCTCCCACGAGAAGTTAGTGTTACCTCGGATGTTCAGAGTACATCAAGGTACACAAGAAAACTCAAGCACAACGACTCTGTTTGAAAAGCCTAAAGTTAGAGCCATTTGTGAAGAGGAAGAAAACCTAATGATACGTATGCTGGATAGAAAACAACATCTGACAGCGGGTGCGGTAGCAATAAACGCAGAAGACCAACAAGTCAGCAAAATGACGTTCTATGGACTGACTCATATTCTTGACGATGTCAGCAAGAAAACAATGGCAGCACACAAAAACTGAAAAAATCTAAGATACGATTTTATGGATGTCACTTCAGAAATATAGAACACCAGCGAAAGTCACCGGATAATATCTAGTGGTGAAAAGAGGTGATCACTATTTAAAAATATGGGCGTGTGCGCCATCTTATCTGGAAAGGATATTACCGGATAAAGAGAATTTTCGGGATTTGTACTTGATGATCTACAAGATCTTGGTAGATAATCAAGAACAAGCGCATAATGAGAAATTAACCGATCTGCTGAGACGTTGTGTTAAGTCGTTTACGGATGATTACAAAGACTATACTAACTTGGTTACGAATACGATTATTGACCTAGAAAAACACGAAATGCCACTCAAGTATAACAGGGCTAACATGATCTTAGAAGGAAACCGTGTTCTAAAAAATACAGACGGCGTGGTGTCTGATGCAACAGTAACAGCTCTTTAAACACAAAGGAGAATGGAAGGTGGCGGATATTTACATACCCGAAGCAACTGTGGATGACACATACATCGCAGTAGGAGGTTTGTTAGCCAAAAAGTTTCAACTTCTACATACAAAGGCTAGGATTATGAAAGAGGTTCGTACATACGAGATAGGCTAATATTATCTGAAAGACCGAAAGACTCAACTAGTCGAACAGGTCAAGATAACAGATCATCTTCAAATCAGACAGAGTCAGCTCCACCGAGACGAGTAGAGAGAGCTTCACCAGGGGTCAAGAATACACCGCAACAAATAAGTAAGTTAACTTCTTCTAATAGCATGAATAAAGTCAAAGTCTGGGATATTCCTTAAGTAGAGATTAATCAAACAGTAGAAATTAAAAAAAACATTGGATGAATGGAGACAGTTCAAGCCAGGATATACCATACCATACAGTCCAAATGGACCATGCCATGCACAACATTTGATACAGTATATGAAGACGCGAACACGTCATCCACACCCCATACAAGTTTGCCAGTTAAGAAACTTTGTACTGTACAAAATTTACTTAGATTATGAACAGCAGATACTATTCAGATAAAATATTAGGGCTTATCTGATGAAGGTAGCATTGGATACAAACCCGAGAAAAAAGCAAGCACCTGTTCTAAGGTCGTGTGTGTTAAGAAAGCTATCTAGAGAGCTTCGGGTAGATACAAAGTGAGAAAATTGGACTCGTCGTTTAACAAGAAAGCAGAAGGACAATTACCTACCCTACTTTTTTCACGGGTTGTAGATGTATTGATGTTTGGCGCCTAGAATGGGAAGATGTACGTCTCAATCGTGTTCAACACAACTGCTTGAACACATGGACATTAGAATGCCTGAAGCTAACTTAGCCGGTATTAGACTATAAGCATTAACACTTACTCAAGTAGAGTTAAAAATAATAAGAATGTCGGAATCGGAAGATTCGGCTGTTTATAGATTTAGCAGCTACGTCGAAGTTATGTTGTCGATGCAGGTAGCTGAAGTGAGACCGGTTGTCAGATTTCTGCTGCAAATTACGCTCCAAAAAGACAAACAAAAGTAGACAGAAACTCGGTTTTTGCTGTCTATCTGGCAAAAGCGTGTCTCACAGGGTCATTAAATTTGGAAACATCCATACCCATGACGGTTCGGCCGTTTGCAATATTACCACGGAAGCTAACAGATCTGAAACGTACAAAAAGCTCAATTACATCTTTTAGAGATACAAACACTCAAATTCAATGAGTTAGAAGAAGAAGCATTGGACTATATGGTACAACAATCCGAAATGCTCGCAAAAGGCGACAAGATGGAAGTATATATGGCAAGCATGATAATTCTGGTCTTATTCTTGCTCTTATTTTAGTCGAAAACTTACCAAAGATTTCTTATTAAAATTGTTTATCTCACTCATTGTTACATTATGAACTACATGCAATACTGCTAATGCGGGGAAATGAAAACATAAGTTGCAGAGAAGAGGTTCGCATTACCGATTAAGTCGCAGTCGAAAAAGTCCAACATTTAGAGTGCCTTGCTACAGAGTTTAACGTAGGTGGCATTCTGAGAACACCTTGAACCAATCAAATCTCTTATTCTGAGTTACTTTCAAAAAACAGATTTGCGACAGTTCTTTTATTTAAGCTGAAATGTTTACGTATGAGAGGGAAGTATTCGCAAAAATGGTCCTAAAAGGGCATTTTTTCTCTCCCGACCACCGCCCAGAATATATAACCTCAAGCCCACGCGAAAAAGACCAAAATTTAGAGTGCGTTACTACAGGTTATATAAGTGTTTTTAGCAAGGGACATAATAATATAATACTCGAAAGGTGTTTGGAAACCTCATGAAAGGATGAAACCTGTCCCGAATTCATTGATTTCATACATACGGCGACCCTGTTTGGTCGGGGCGTGAAATATAGCCTTGTACTGATAAAGGAGTATCCGCATACGTTCGAAAAGAACAAGACCGAGTTGGAACACATTATACTAAACGTTGGTCTGATAACTTCCTGTTGTATTAGTCTAACTATATTCCATATTGTCCTCTTTTATCGTTTGGTTAATATACTAGGATAGTCGGAAAATTTGAATAATATTAAAAACCTGATGACCGTGACGTCTTGTATCCGATATATTAGACATGGCCAAAATGTAACTAAAGCATTTTTTGTTTACGGCACGCACCAGAGGTAAACAGAATTCTGTCTCCCAGTCTATTAAAGAAGTGATTCAATAGGGGCCATATGGGATATAATATTGCATTTAATCTCGAATTACGATAACTAGATTACCTCCCATTGTAGAGGCTGCGAATGAATCACCTCCATTGGTGCCTTTTTTGAAATTCATGTTATCGAGTGAAATGTTTTCCAAAAATAATAGGTCCAAAAACTGCATACCGAAAGCCGAATGGAAATCACACCAGTTTTTTTATCAAATATGGTTGCCCCTGAAAACTGATAGGTAGACGACTTTAGGTACTGATACTTTTCCTCCAAAATTTCTTGATGCTTTTGACAGTTTTCGGGCCATCAAGAATTTTATAATGCCAACCCTCGGTACAAACGTGATGAGCGAGATCCGTTATGGTATATAAGTCCATTAGACCAAACCAGACAACAAACAAAGTTCATCCTATTATATTTATAACGAACAATCCACGAAATTATCCAGAAATGGCTACCAAAGGCGATCAAATACAATTTTTAAAAATTGCTAAAACTTATATGAAGAGGGCCTTGACGAGGTAAGGTCAACGTATTTTATTTAATGTGATATTTTGGTTATTTTCAATTTTGTTAAAAAAATGTTTTCCGTTACAATATACAGCCGTGCGGGGAAAATGGAGATACTATTTTTCTCTAGCTTTGATTGGTAAAACAGTTTGACCGAAGTTACCTCTCACAAAGAACAACAGTCCGGATCAATCTGAATTAGATCGTAATTTCCTGATTAATTGCAACAATTGTCGAGTTCATGGGTTGAAATTAACCCTATTGTAAAAAACTTGTTAAAATTTATGCGACATTTCAACCAAAAAACGAATTTTCAGTATTTCCCTTATGTTAAGATATTCCACTTTTCATGATATTTTTTGTGCCAGAAGTCTGAACTGTAGCCGACGTTGTAGATTGTCGAAATATAATTTTTAATTATTAAAAAATGCGCGTATGTTTATCATCCATCAAATAGGGCCACTAAACAGCTCTGATGTATTTGAAATATATCCCAAAAAATCCATTCAAAATTTCATTCCAATTTTTACAATAACCAAAAACTCGACTATATTTTACGTGTCCTATTATATAATAGTTCATTAAGGTTGAACCTTCGTCTCCCGACCAACCTGAACGATGTCATAGAAATTGCAGATGGTGATATACGGTCTGCAATAAACTCTATCAAGTTCAACTCAGTGTAAGTTTACACACCCTCATTTCGCTATGTTAACAAAGCTTAGGTGAGCTGCAACCCAGGAATACCCTATTGACCTCAATGGCGTTGACCGGTGGATGCTACTCGCACAGCCAATATAGGGTTGTGATGAAGAGGATGAAGATAAATTGTCTCAATGTGAGAAAATAGTTATTTCCACTTTGCTTTAAATCATAAGAGAATCATAAACGCAGCTCGATAAATGATAAAGTTTGGCGTGATATTTATGAAATGCTCGTTTTCTGAATTCTGTGTTCTGGGATAAAATTGTATCCTTTCTGGTTTGTACTTTCACTTCCGGCTTGGTATAGTGACCATTACATTTAATGGTCAACGCATAAGCTTACATGTTCGTCCATTTACAGTTAAGCTTCCACTTCTATGAGTACGACAAATTAGATCTTGAATGTTATTTTGATTTTGGTGCCTTTACCTGCGCGATTTAAAGTAATAGTTCTTTTGGTGTGCCAATATGCATATGGTTATTATGCACGTCAAAATTAACGCAGGGCGTGCCGCGCGTGGCACTAGTATTTTCCTTCCGTTTTTCATTTGGACCAACAGTAACCCAGAAGCATGATGGATTTCAAATATCTTAAACCACTTTTACTGTCTATAAATACTGGTGTTGTTTTCTTAATTACTGTGTTCGTTAGGCGCGGACTCGGTTAAGACGTGTTCGTCGCTAAAGTGTTTATTACATGAGATTGCTAAAATTGCACGTACCGCTGGGAGTCTGTCAATCACTTCATACCTTACTGGTTTAGTATCCGAGCTCGTCCACGGCGGACCATAAATAATCATGTTATCGAACGTGTCCACCTTATGTGGGGCTTTGACGCCATTGGGAAGCGAAAGGAGATCCGCTATGTGATTATCGACGCCTGGTAAATACTGTACAATGAACCAAAACGGACTTATGAAATTTTACCACCTTTCAATCTTCGAATCCTGGAAGATGGTGGTATCTAAAAATGTGAGAGGTCGGTGGTCGCTTTGGGTAATTAATTACCGACCTTTCAAAAAATACGAACATTTTTGTAGACCGAATTCCCGTTCCATTGCTAACAAACGAGTTATCAAATCCGTCAGTGTTTTGGACATAGCACCGCACAGGTAAGGCGCATCAGGACTGCACTCACACCGACCTGACTGACGCCGGTTATCATTATAAATTCGCGTTCGAAATCCGCGAACCGAAAGATAGTTATCTTTCTAGTTATTTTGCTAGCTCCATATGTTCGATAAAAGTTGCAATTCTCGCCTAGTCATCGGTGGTTGAAAAGACTTTTAATGAATTTTAATGTCTCGAAATATTCTTCGAATGTCTTTCCGTGTTGTAGCAAAATCATCTACGTAAATTTTGTTACACCCTAGCGTCGCTAGTGTCGGTCGCATTTAAGGATACCAACGTACCAATACCCGCTAAGAACGTCGTCTATAAGTATCCCTGCGTTGTGCATGGGAAATGTGTCGTCCTCAAGGCGCCGGCCTTCATACCGTTTAGCGATTGGATATTGAGGTTGGTTTCTGATCTTTCCCTCGACCGTGGGGATGCGCATGTGCGTAGGGAATAATCCTATTTTCGCTTCCGCAACCGCGAACGCATCCACGTGGTCAGAAAGAAGGTTTGTGTTTAATGTTTTTATCATAGTCGCATTGTGATAAATCTATATCGTACTTCTCAGTGAGGTGCGATTCAGACCCTATTTTAGTAAACAAATTTGAACGCCCAACAGCAAATTTTTCTTACAAAATGACGTGCTTCCGATGATCCGGATGCAATTCGGTGCATCGCTGTCGGTGCATCGCTGTTGAATCGCGAGCATACCGTGAGTGATCGTTAGGTTTACCCCGTAACTCTTGGGCCCTTACGATTATTATGACCGTGTTGGTCGGGTTTCTGTGAACTAGATGAACTATACAATAAGGCGTTTCCTAGTTTCAAGTTTAGCAGCGCTCGCAGCTAATACACTTGGGTTCATCAGGTTATTTACTCCCGTTTGATGAATTGTTGAGACTGAATAGTAGTATACAGTTCTGGGAGAGTTAGAGTTTTATCCTTAGATTTCAACAACTACTGATGAGCTATCTTGACCTTGCTCATTGCGGCGTTAACCGAATTGTTGAACATTTTCCAAGATTCGTTTCCATTACGGGTCACTGCACATGTATTTTAGAGTAACTGGTACACGCTATACCGTTCTCCCCATAGGTTTTGAATACAACTGCTCAAAAGAGTCGAATTCCGAGTTGGCTCATAGGCTTCATCTTCGGGTACAAGATTTTTTCAGTTGTCGCAGACACGTCAAAAATTTCAATACTTCAACGGGTGACGTGCCGATAAAACGTGGTAGGGCTGCTACCTGCGTTGCTAACATCTGATTTTTTGCTCGTTGTATGATGTGTAGTTTGGTTGCTGGGGCTGTTTGGGTTGACGTAGGGTTTTTTTGGCTTCATCTAGTTTGCAAATTTCCTCATCTTTCATGGTCTTTAATAAGAATTGTTGGGCCTGTCTTGGGATTATTTCCTCCATAGTAATGATTCACATTTCGAGAAAAAACGTGTAAAATCGCACGTTCTCAGAAAACCATTTGAGAAAAACGTGTAAAAATGACACGTTCTGAGAAAAAGGTTGGCTGTAAACGATTTACAAGAAATGTGTAAACGATGTACAAGAAATGTATGGGTAATTTTTTACGAGAAAAACGTACAAAAATGTATGGGTAACGTGCTGTTAAGGTGCAAAGGGTATGGTAACGTTTTGTGAAAAACGCGCAAACGGTATGGTAGCGTTTAGAGAAAACGTACACAAATATGGTAGCGTTTTGAAAAACGTCTTTCGGAGTCATAATAAGTTTACCTTAGGCGTATTATGTTATATGCGTGCTAGAGGTACCTGGGTATCCACTTAACAAACAAATCCTATAACCGCTTTCCCGCACCGGCTACATTCTTATGGTGCACTAATAACCATACTGTCGTAGGAAAATTGGGGGCTGTGGCTTTGGTAGCCCATTGTCGAACTTTGGCTCTTACCGGAATCCCCTCCGCAGCATTAGGTCATCAAGCGAGGACACAAAGTTCCTTGTACGCCTCGAAGGGAATGATCTGATTGGACGTTACCGCCTCTACGCATATTCCTGGAACTATAATTCCATAGGCCTTCATAAATCTCTTAGGAGTTGTGACAAGTATCAATTAAGTATTTGCTCTTGTCCTATGAGTAGGTATGAATCCCACTGGGATAGTGTATCTCTGTTTCTACTACACCGCGCTTCTCACACGCATCTAGTGGTATATATAGGGTACTGAGTTATCATCGCTACTTACCCATTCTTCTATCTACTGTCATCGGAAGACTTGGTTTATCATTTGGCTCGTAGCGTGAACTCAAAAACACGCGAACCTGACTGAACGCCTTACTTACTTTATGGACAGTGCTGGTCGCATGCGAGACTCGAAATCATCACCTCCTAAGTTCCTATCTCATTCTAGCTCCAGAGGGGTGCAGTAGGCCATGACCGCCATATGTAGCATCCGGTCCTTGTAGCTAGTATCGGGTTAGAAAACCTGTCGCCTGGCACCAATTCAAGCTGTGTTCCGACTGCATGTCCTCCTCCCTGTCTAGAGAAATGAGCAAATGCTAAGTTAACTTTATTACAAAAATGGAGTTGTACATGAATACATTATTAGTACAAGAAGTTATGGTGTCCGACTGTAACACTTGTGTATATAACGCTCACAACTATTGAGTGACTGAAATAGTCTAGTTGCTAAATTGATTTATTGCCTTTCATATTACTTGTTATATATGTTAGGTTCGTATAACGGAAAGACCAACTCTACACGTTGTTTGCAAGGCATATAGTGCGTGGCATTTAATTTCAAATATAAATTTCCCGTAGCAGAATCCGGATTTGTATCTTCAGTGTCTTCTCTTTCTCCCTACCAATTATATAAAATGTGGTTTTTGCAACGATTTTTGACTTTTTAACATATGTAATTAAGTATTCATTTTCAGCACCCAAACCAGTTCGTCATCATGTTACAAAGGTGATTCCCAATTGCTTCTATTTCGCGCGCTAGGCCGTATTCTAAATTCAAAACGCGAAAATGCGGAAGAAAAGCAAATACCAAAAAATCTGCCCAATCATCTTCAACGAAATTTGCTAACTTATCCTACCCCTGAAGACCAATGTATACACAGGTAAGAGCCGCCACCTCTATGTAATAGACCGCTTAACAGTCACACCGCCAACTTTGTCTACTGCCTTTACCGCCAAGTGCCATTTGAGTGGCATCCTGTTTAAAAGT